>JAJHIY020001747.1:0-27324 GCA_022114975.2 Lampris megalopsis
CACGACACGACGATGTTACCATCTTCAGGAGAGGTTATATCCCCATGTTTTCCAATAAATGAATTAATCAACCCATCTTGAGTGTTCACTTCGGAATCAATGCATGTAGTAGACATTGGATTACCTACATTATCGGATAAACACCTCATATATTCGGCACTATGCTTAGGCGCTTCTTTTGATAGTGCAGCAAAAGAAATAACAAATAGAACCATGCTCGCTGATTTAATAAAACTCATAATCATTCAACCTCATAATTATCGTTTTCTAACTTCAAAAGTTTAGCCTTCTCACTTATAGCCCTGGCTTTCAAACCAGGCCAAAGCGTTCGGGAACTACGAAATTTTGTTTCAACATTGTCATGTTTATAATCTTGCACTGCGGTTATAATTTGAATATCCGTGGCGCTATCAAAAGACAATCCAGTAACAGCCTTAACTATAAGATTTGTATAAGGCCCATACTGAACTGAAGTAGACCATATCATGTCATGTATCGCAGCTCTTTTATGATTAATACTAATTCCATGCTTTGCCAAAAATCCTAACTGCGCCTCATAATGTGTTTTCTTTATAAAAAGATATTGGTCATGTGAAAATCCATTTTTATCTTCAATCGCTATGCTTTTCCACTCAGAATTAAATTCTTGCGTTCCTATTTGCAGACCATCAAATCTATTTTTATATTTTGATTGCTTAATATAATGTTGAACAACACCTAGCTTGGAGGATAGTTGATAACATCCATACGATGCTCCACCGTGATCTCCTCTTCCTGAAGATATGACTCCTGGCCCCCTACCACCAGACTCATAATGTTCTGATGTTGTCCCCAACTCCCACAACTTAATCTTCGTTGCAATTGCATCAAGAAACTTCACCGGATGCATATGCCAGACGGGTTTTCCCTTGTCGAAAGGCGGTACCTGACTCATCCACTCCATGTTATCTAGCCACGTCCTGACATAGCCAGTCAGCAGCAAATCCATGTGTTTCAGGTAGTCCGTCCAGCGCAGATGGCTGCTGCCGCCAGACCACTCGCTGTCGTGTCTGATGACCAGACCGGCAACCAGATCCCTCACATCCATCTCCGGGTACTGCAGGGCCTGATGCAGCTCCCATCCGGACAGTTCGCCATCATGGTTCAGATCCATCTTACGGATCAGCGCCTGATAATAATTCGACACCTGCTTCTCACGAATACCACGCTCTGGCCGCACCCATTCAGAAAGATGGTTAAACGCCGATTTCACCCAGTTCTCATGCAGGGATTTCTCCATACTGGCTGTGGCGGGCTGCTCAAACGCTGAGAACCCCCGATTTTTTAGGTCATACTGGCTGATATCCGCCTTCACGTCGTCGCCACTCAGCCAGGCACCCTGCCCGATATCGAACCAGCGCTTGCCGGCGCTGTCGGTGAATGACGGACATTTGGCCTGCGGCAGGATTTTGTGAATATCTTTCCGTACCTTCCCGCTGGTTCTGGTGAAGGTATCGCCGCTGCGGGTATACAGACTGCTCTCCGGGCGAATATGAAGATATTTTTCCCCGCCTGTGACACCGGCGGCATTGCGCAGAAAATCCGTAAGCCGGTCGTCAGTACTGAGCACCTCGATATGCACATACGGATCTGTTTCCGTCTTATTCAGCCCGCCGGGGACAATGTCTTCCCCGAGGAACCCCACCGCATCGCCGGCGGCAACGGTCATTCTGCTGGCAGGTTTCACCACCGCGTCATAAGTTCCCTCCTTCATGGCCTGCTGCATCCATGCCGGCAGGTGTACCGTATGCTTGCCCACCGGGGTCATATACAACGGATCGACCGACACCCAGAACGCCTCCCCGGTCATCTCGTCGTGCTTATTCAGGCGTCGCGCAAGTCCGAAGGTCGGGATATGCCCGTCCAGACCGAAGCGGTTTTCCCGCAGCACCGCCACCTTCTGCCCGGTTGCCAGTTCCCCCGTCGGCACCGGCGCTGGCTCACCTGTTTTCTCCTGCCCACTGTAGTGCCGGGTTCGCAGGCCGTTACCCCGCGCGGTCACCTGATAGCACTGGAGCGCCGGAAAGGCTGAGGGCGGGGTCAGCCCGAGATAGAGCGCGTAAAACTCCAGGCTGTTATCCGGTTTGTCTGGATCGGGCGTACAGACCGATTTCACCAGCACGAACGTGCTGGAATACTGCAGCGTCTGCCCCAGCCAGCTATCGGTCAGATACTGACTGTTCAGACGGTAAGCCACCACCTCGCCCCCGGCCATAAACGGCAATGGTACCGCCGTATCAACGTTCTCCGGAGTCAGAAAGGAGGCCGGCGCACTTTCACGGCTGATATGAATCCCACCATGCCACATGCCATTGGTCCCCGCCAGCCACATGCCGTGGGGTTCGCGTCCCACCAGTGCCATCATGTCATCCAGCGTGCTGTAGTCTTTACCGTTCGCCTTTCGGGCCGGGAAACAGATCTTCACGGACAAGTCCTTTTGTTTAATATGGTTAAATTGCCGCCATCATACACCGGATGCGACTTAACCAGAATTTCCTATATGGCGTAATATGTTACTTTATATCTGGCCATCCGGGCGGAATAACCTTGTCTTCCTTTCTCCGGTTCACCGGTCTTACGCGACACAACACTCGCTGCAAGTAGCGGGTTTTTTTGTGTCGTCTGGTGTGGCTGGAGGATTTGTACCCGGTATGTCTTTATTTATTTTTTGCTGCTGGCTTACAAACGGGTGGGTTTGGGTGGCCTCTAAATCGTTGAGGCGTGCCTGGCGGGCCGGGGCTGCCTGCAGGACGCAGGCAGAGCGACGGGAGGCAGGAAGCCGACTCGGAGCGGTACCCGAACAGGCCGCCGGGGTAAGCCGAATGTCCGCGCAGCGGCGATTTTGCCGGCCACAAAAGGGGGTGCAGGGGGCCAGTGCCCCCTGCGGGCGCCGGGCGCAGTGGGTGAGAGGAAGCAGTGTGGCTGATACGGCGCGCAATTTGCTCAGTACTGGCAGATGACTGTTACAGTGATGACTGTTGTGTTCACTGTGTCAGTGTGGCTGTTTCCGTTCACCTGGACTGATGTGAAAGTTCCGTTCACTTGAAGTCGGGTGGTTAATGTGACTTCACAGCCAGTGAACGGGCTAAAGGGGGCTCGCCCCCCTTTGCAATCCCCGTTTTCGCGGGCGACCGGTGCTGCGCACTGCGTTCACCTCCGGGCAGTCAGCCTGCGGCCGGCTCGACTCGGCATCCATGCCTCGGTTCGCCTTATTCCGCCATCCGGGCGGAATAACCTTGTCTTCCTTTCTCCGGTTCACCGGTCTTACGCGAACCGGCCTCGCTGCAAGTGGCGGGGCTTTTTGTGTTGTCTGGTGTGGCTGGAGGATTTGTACCCGGTATGTCTTTATTTATTTTTTGCTGCTGGCTTACAAACGGGTGGGTTTGGGTGGCCTCTAAATCGTTGAGGCGTGCCTGGCGGGCCGGGGCTGCCTGCAGGACGCAGGCAGAGCGACGGGAGGCAGGAAGCCGACTCGGAGCGGTACCCGAACAGGCCGCCGGGGTAAGCCGAATGTCCGCGCAGCGGCGATTTTGCCGGCCACAAAAGGGGGTGCAGGGGGCCAGTGCCCCCTGCGGGCGCCGGGCGCAGTAGGTGAGAGAAAGCAGTGTGGTTACCACGGCGCGCAACTGGCTCTGTGCTGGCAGATCATTTTACTGTGGTTGAGTACTGTTTACTGAACCTGTTACCAGTGTGGTGGAAGTTCCGTTCACCTGAAGTGATGCGCTCAATGTGGCTTCACAGCCAGTGAACGGGCTAAGGGGGCTCGCCCCCTTTGCAATCCCCGTTTTCGCTGGCGACCGGTGCTGCGCACTGCGTTCACCTCCGGGCAGTCAGCCTGCGGCCGGCTCGACTCGGCGTCCTGCCTCGTTTCGCCTTATTCCGCCATCCAGGCGGAATAACCTTGTCTTCCTTTCTGCGGTTCACCGGTCTTACGCGACACAACCCTCGCTGCAAGTAGCGGGGTTTTTTTGTGTCGTCTGGTGTGGCTGGAGAATTTGTGCGTTGTCTGTTTTCTTTGATTTTTGCTGAGATATTACAGGCGGGTGCCGGGCTCTGGTAGTGAGAAAAGGCAGTGTGATGGACACGGCGCGCAACTGGCTCTGTGCTGGCAGGTCATTTTACTGTACCTGCAGTTTTGCGTTCTGTTCAGAAGCAAGACTGCGCTTTGATTTTCAACTCGGTAAAAATTACTTTACTATCAGGTTGTACCACTCTTCAGACATAACAATCACCCGCAATTATACATCGCAGGAAAACATGGAAATTTTCTTCACGATTCTGATTATGACCTTACTGGTCTCCCTTTCCGGGATGGTGACACGCATGTTGCCGTTTCGGGTTCCATTACCTTTAATGCAAATCGCGCTGGGTGCATTGTTCGCCTGGCCGCAGTTTGGCCTGCATGTCGACTTTGACCCGGAGTTGTTTTTAGTCCTGTTTATTCCGCCGTTGCTGTTTGCCGATGGTTGGAAAACGCCAACCTCGGAGTTCTTACAACATGGTCGCGAGATTATTGGCCTTGCGCTGGTGCTGGTACTCATCACCGTGGCGGGAATCGGTTTCCTGATTTACTGGCTGGTGCCCGGTATTCCATTAGTGCCCGCTTTTGCCCTGGCTGCCGTGCTGTCCCCTACCGATGCGGTAGCGCTCTCCGGCATTGTTGGCGAGGGGCGCATCCCGAAAAAAATTATGGCCATTTTGCAGGGCGAAGCGCTGATGAACGACGCGTCCGGCCTGGTCTCACTGAAATTCGCGGTCGCGGTTGTCATGGGCACCATGGTATTCACCGTGGGCGGTGCGACTGTTGAATTCCTCAAAGTGGCTATTGGCGGGCTGGTTGCCGGTATTATTGTCAGCCTGGTGTATGGCCGTTCATTGCGCCTGATGAGCCGCTGGAGTGGCGATGAACCTGCCACGCAAATCTTACTGCTGTTCCTGCTACCGTTTGCTTCGTATCTCATTGCCGAGCATTTTGGTGTTTCTGGCATTCTCGCTGCGGTAGCTGCCGGGATGCACGACACGACGATGTTGGTAATGCGTACTGCGCCACTGGCTATGCGATTACGGGCGAACAGTGTCTGGGCTATGCTGGAGTTTGTGTTTAACGGCATGGTTTTTTTGCTGTTGGGGCTACAGCTACCGGGCATTATGGAAACTTCACTGGCAACCGCCAGTGCCGATCCGAACGTTGAAGTGTGGATGCTGTTTGCTGATATTGTGGTGATTTATATCGCCCTGATAGCTGTGCGTTTTACCTGGCTATGGGTGATGAAACGGTTCAGTTTGCGTTTTTTGCAAAACAACCCTATGTCTTTTTCTGACTGGAGCACTCGTGAGTTATCTATCGCTGCTTTTGCGGGAGTTCGTGGGGCGCTGACACTGGCTGGTGTGCTCGCTATCCCCTTGTTTCTGAAAGACGGTTCACTGTTCCCTGCCCGCTATGAAATGGTGTTTATTTCCGCGGGTGTGATTCTTTTCTCACTGGTTGTTGGCGTGGTGATGCTGCCATTATTACTGCGCCATATCACGGTGACTGACCACACGCTGATTTCCCGGGAAGAGCGTATTGCCCGGTCGGCAACGGCTGAAGTGGCTATTGTGACTGTGCAGAAAATGGCGGAAAGGTTGGCGGCAGACAGTAAAGAGAATATTGATGACGAAGTTATCCGGGAAGTGAGCTCCAGGATTATCGGCAACCTGCGGCGCAGAGCAGGGGGACGCAGTGATGACACAAGCACAGCGCAAGAAGAAAACCTTGAGCGGCGCCTGCGACTGACAGCATTGCGTTCTGAGCGGGCGGAACTTTACCACCTGCGGGCGACTAAACAGATCAGTAATGAAACCCTGCTAAAAATGGTCCATGACCTGGACCTGCTGGAAACATTGCTTATTGAACGTAGTTAATGTTACAGGCTGCCTGATGGCGGCCAGTGGTTCTTGCAACACGTTATCCAGGCTTGGGCACTGTGGGAAAGATAGCCCTCGTTACGCCAAATCATCCCCAGTGCCCAGTGCAGTTCGCTGTCCAGAGGCTGCCAGCTTAACAAGCCCGAATCCAGTTTTTGGCAAATGGGTTCGGGCAAAATAGCCAGACCTACCTGGGCCTGCACCATGGCAGCCAGAAAATCCCACTGCCCACTACGCACCGCAATTCTTGGGGTAATCCCTGACCCGGTGAACATCTGCATCAACTGGTGGCTGAGGGAAAAATCCTCGTTATAAATCAGTAACGGTACATCGGCCAGTTGCGTGGGGGAAATGGTGACCATAGCCGCCCATTTAGAACCTTTGGGAACCACTACGCACAAAGGGTGTTGTGCCACATGCAGCGTAGTGAAATGTTGTTCGTCTTCAACAGGTAGTGCCGTTACAGCGACATCCAGTTCGCCATTTTGTACTGCCTGTTGCACTTTCAGCCCACCAAATTCGGAAATTTTTAACTCTATTCCCGGGTATTTTTGGCGAAAGTGGGCAATCGGGGAGGCCATAATCATCCCTACCATTGGCGGGATCCCAAGGCGCAAAGTACCGTGGTTCAACTGGCGAATATCGCTCAGTTCTGACTGGAGTTGCTGAACGTTATCCAGAATCACCCGGCCTTTGTCATACACGGCTTGCCCGGTATCAGTGAGCGACAATTTACGCCCCTGGCGAATTAGCAGCGTGGTGCCTAATTCATCTTCGAGATTGCGCAGCATCTTACTGATAGTGGGCTGAGTAACAAATAAGTTTTCGGCAGCACGGGTAAAGCTTTGCTGGCGCACCACCTCAACAAAATAACGCAACATGCGTATATCCATACCTGTCCTCCCAAACTATGCCATTTAACTATTGATTTTTCGATAATGTTAATTCATTTCTGGAATTTTATCGCTTTCTTATACTGCGCCTTCTTTGCCGATAATTTCAGGATATCCTGGCTATGACCATTGCATTACGAATACTGGTACAGGGCATGCTATAACGCCTGCAGGCTCCGGTTCAGGTTGTGCTGTATGCGGATTTATTTGTACTACCGGAATGCCTGGTGCCGTGGTGGCGTTCGCCGCTGCCTGCCAATCTGGTGGGGACGTTGTTGTGTTTTTGCGCCTGGCAATAATGTTGTCGGGGATAATTATGGTACTGGCCGCCTCAGGGGGGCTGGGAGATGTTTTGATAATCCCCCGGCGAACCGGGGGAGAAAACAATGTTAGTGCGATTTCCCCTGCTCAATACCGATGCCGGTTTGCGAACGGATAAACTGCGCCTGGAACAGCGAACGTTCGTGTTTACCCGCTGCGCTGGTATCGGTAGCGGAGAAGAACCAGACACCAATAAAGGCCGCAAGCATGGAGAACAGCGCCGGGTATTCGTAAGGGAATATTGCAGTGGCGTGGCCAAGGATTTTCACCCAAATGGTTGGGCCAAGCACCATCAGCACGACTGCGGTGAGCAAACCTAACCAGCCGCCAGTCATTGCGCCGCGTGTGGTTAGTTTGGACCAGTACATCGACAGCAGAATAATCGGGAAGTTACAACTGGCGGCAATGGAGAAGGCCAGGCCCACCATAAACGCAATATTCTGTTTCTCGAACAAAATCCCCAGCAGAATTGCCACCACACCCAGCACCAGAACAGTAATTTTGGAAACTTTTAACTCCTGGCGTTCCGTTGCACCTTTGCGAATAACGTTGGCATACAAATCGTGGGACACCGCAGACGCACCGGCCAGCGTCAGACCGGCGACAACGGCCAGAATAGTGGCGAACGCCACGGCAGAGATAAAGCCCAGGAACAGATTGCCACCTACAGCATCCGCCAGGTGAACCGCCGCCATATTGTTGCCGCCAATCAGTGCTCCAGCAGCATCTTTAAACGTCGGGTTTGCACCCACTAACATAATGGCACCAAAGCCGATAATGAAGGTCAGGAAGTAGAAATACCCCATAAACCCAGTAGCATAGAACACGCTTTTACGCGCTTCCCGCGCATCGCTGACGGTAAAGAAACGCATCAGAATATGCGGCAAGCCGGCAGTACCAAACATCAGCCCAAGCCCCAGAGACAGGGCTGATATCGGGTCACTCACTAACCCGCCAGGCCGCATAATCGCGCCACCTTTAGGGTGCACCGACATCGCTTCGGTAAACAGGTTATTAAAACTGAATCCGGCATGTTTCATCACCATGATGGCCATAAAACTGGCACCAAACAGCAGCAGTACAGCTTTGATGATCTGTACCCAGGTGGTGGCCAGCATGCCGCCAAACAGCACGTACATCACCATCAGTATGCCCACCAGCACCACGGCAACATGGTAGTCCAGGCCGAACAGGAGTTGGATCAGTTTACCCGCGCCCACCATCTGCGCAATCAGGTACAAAGCCACCACCACCAGTGAACCGCAGGCAGACAAGGTACGAATCGGGCGTTGTTGCAGGCGATAAGATGCCACGTCTGCAAAGGTATAGCGGCCGAGATTACGCAGGCGTTCGGCTATCAGAAACAGAATAATCGGCCAGCCGACCAGGAAGCCTAAGGAATAGATAAGGCCATCGTAGCCAGAGGTATATACCAGCGCGGAAATGCCGAGAAACGAGGCGGCAGACATGAAATCCCCGGCCATTGCCAGCCCGTTCTGAAACCCGGTGATATTGCCGCCAGCCGTATAGTAGTCGCTTCTGGAGCGGGTCCGGCGGGAAGCCCACCAGGTTATCCCGAGTGTCAGCACGACAAAAATGACAAACATAATAATTGCCTGCCAGTTAGTTGGCTGGCGTTTAACTTCCCCGGTGATGGCATCCGCACACTGTCCGGCCAGTGGCAATCCCATCATAAGTAATGTGGTCAACAAACGCATCATGATGGTTTTACCTCGCTGATAATGGCCTTCGTGAGTCGGTCAAATTCGCCATTTGCCCGCCAGACATACACGCCTGTCAGCACAAACGACAGTACGATAATGCCAATACCTACGGGTATGCCGCGGGTGACATTAGTGTCTGGCCCCAGCGGGGTCCCCAACCATTCGGGGGCAAAAGCGATAAGCATGATAAAACCAAAATAAACCACCAACATAATAGTGGTCAGGAAGGCGGCAAACCGTTGCCTTTTATGTACCAGTTCCTTGAAATATGGGGTGTTTTGTACCTGCTGATAAACGGTATCATTCATCGCAGCATCTCCAGAGGTAAGGTCAGTTTTGTTGTTGTTGGGGGTTATAGTTAGAATATTTAGCGTATCGAGCTGTATGCATCACAGATTGCGCCCTGCACGCAGTATGCAGGGCGGTGTATCGTGCCGAATTACGATGGCATTTTAATCGACAGTTTTTCTTCGAGTAATTTGTCTACCACGCCGGGATCGGCCAGCGTAGAAGTATCGCCGAGATTGCTGGTATCGCCGGTGGCAATTTTGCGCAGAATACGGCGCATAATTTTCCCTGAACGGGTCTTCGGCAAGGCATCAGTCCAGTGCAACACATCAGGTGTTGCCAGTGGCCCAATCTCTTTGCGTACCCAGTTACGTACTTCGGTATACAGTGCCGGTGTGGGTTCTTCGCCATGAATCAGGGTGACGTAAGCATAAATAGCCTGGCCTTTAATGTTATGGGGGATCCCGACCACGGCAGCTTCAGCAATCAGTGGGTGGGAGACCAGTGCCGATTCAATTTCTGCCGTGCCCAGCCGATGACCGGAAACATTCAGTACGTCGTCGACGCGTCCGGTTATCCAGTAATAACCGTCTTCATCACGGCGAGCGCCGTCGCCGCTGAAATAGCGGTTTTTGAAGGTGGAGAAGTAGGTCTGCTCAAAGCGCTGATGATCGCCAAATAGCGTGCGCGCCTGGCCAGGCCAGGAATCAACGATAACCAGATTGCCTTCGCTGGCACCTTCCTGCAGATTACCTTCGTTATCGACCAGTGCCGGTTGTACACCGAAGAAAGGCCTGGTGGCCGAACCTGCTTTCAGTTCAGTTGCGCCGGGTAACGGGGTTATCATGAAACCACCGGTTTCGGTTTGCCACCAGGTATCCATAACCGGGCATTTCTCGTTGCCGATTTTTTTCCAGTACCACTCCCAGGCTTCCGGATTAATCGGTTCGCCCACTGAGCCCAGAATACGTAATGATGAGCGGTCTGTGCCCTCTATAGCACTGTCACCTTCTGCCATAAGCGCCCGGATTGCGGTCGGTGCGGTGTACAGAATATTAACTTTATGCTTATCGACCACTTGTGCCATACGGTTCGGCTTCGGCCAGTTAGGCACGCCTTCAAATACCAGCGTGGTGGCGCCGCAGGCCAGTGGCCCATAAAGCAGGTAGCTGTGCCCGGTCACCCAGCCCACATCGGCAGTGCACCAGTAAATGTCACCATCGTGGTAGTCAAAAACATATTTAAATGTGGTAGCGGCATAAACCAGGTAGCCACCTGTAGTATGCAACACACCTTTTGGCTTGCCGGTTGAACCGGAGGTATAGAGGATGAACAGTGGGTCTTCCGCACTCATTTCAACGGCCTGGTGTTCATCGCTGGCGCCAGCCATACAATCGTGCCACCACAGGTCGCGGCCTTCATGCCATTGAACAGCGCCGCCGGTACGTTTAAGCGTTATCACATGCTCAATTGTGGTGACTTCCGGATGCTCAAGGGCTTCATCGACGTTCTTTTTCAGTGGAATTCCCCGCCCGGCGCGAACGCCTTCATCGGCGGTAATCACCATTTTTGCGCTGGAATCCACAATACGCCCGGCAACAGCCTCCGGGGAAAATCCACCAAAAATAACGGAGTGAACGGCACCCACACGGGCGCAGGCCAGCATGGCAACGGCGGCTTCCGGTACCATTGGCATATAAATCGCCACCACATCGCCTTTACGAATACCTTGCTGAGTTAACACATTGGCAAAGCGGCAGACGTCACGGTGCAGTTCACGATAAGTCAGTGTACTACTTTGGCTGGCATCATCGCCTTCCCAGATGATAGCCACCTGGTCGCCGCGGGTCGCGAGATGGCGGTCCAGACAGTTAGCCGCCAGGTTAAGGGTGCCATCCTCATACCACTTAATCGACACATTTCCCGGTGCAAACGAGGTGTTCTTTACTTTGGTATATGGCTTGATCCAGTCAAGGATCTTGCCCTGTTCACCCCAGAATGTGTCAGGATCCTGGCATGATTGTTGGTACATTGACGCATATTGTTCCGGATTTATCAGGCAGCGTTCCGCAATAGTTGCGGGAATTGGGTGCTT
This sequence comes from Lampris megalopsis, assembly GCA_022114975.2. Lineage (NCBI taxonomy): Eukaryota > Metazoa > Chordata > Actinopteri > Lampriformes > Lampridae > Lampris > Lampris megalopsis. The sequence continues at coordinate 11,268 of JAJHIY020001747.1, forward strand.
GTGAATTTGGCTCATAGTTTTTTCTCCTTTCCTGATGTTAATAATATGTCGCGAAAAGGTTAATTGAAGTGGGCCTTATGGCTTTGTTTACTTTTTGGGCGAGAGATCACGCATTGTTTAAAGTGGTTTAATAAAACACCAAACATTCTTTGAAGCAGAGCGGAAAATAGTGCGAAATGTATTAACGAACATTACCGAAAAATGAATAGAGAACAGGTGAATAGCGTTTCTGACTGAGTATTTTGTCTGCTACCGGAAGGAAGTCATATGAGTTTCATCCTGGTTGTACAATAGCAGGACAATACCGGTTCGAATAAAAAAGCCGCACACCTGTTGGTGTACGGCTGGTGAGATAGCACACTGATGTTGTTACCCTTGCGCACTTTCCCGCAGGCGGTTTTTCAGTGCGTTATAACTCTCTATAACGTACTGTTCCGCTGCACTCTGGTCCGCAATGGGCTCAACCCGGACAGCACAGTATTTATACTCCGGCGTTTTGGTTATCGGGCTCAGGTTTTCAGTTACCAGCTCATTACAGGCACCTATCCACCATTGATATGTCATGTAGATAGCGCCTTTGTTGGGCCGGTCACTGACCTGGGCTCGGGTGATGATTTTACCTTTACGGGAATGCACCCATACTAGCGTTTCATCTTCAATACCCAGTTGTATCGCATCCTGAGTATTGATTTGCGCATAGCCGGGTTCATCTGCCAGTGCTGCCAGTGCCGCACAGTTGCCGGTCATGGAACGACAAGAGTAGTGGCCCACTTCACGCACGGTAGACAACACCATGGGGTATTCCTCTGTAAGCTTGTCCTGCGGAGCCACCCAGTCACAGGTGTAGAACTGCCCCAGACCATTAGCGCGGTCGAACTGTTTCGCATACAGGTAAGAAGTGCCCTGGTCTTCTGGTCCGGTATCGCGGCACGGCCACTGAATAAAGCCCAGCTCGCCCATTTTTTCATAGGTTGCCCCATAAAAATCCGGGCACAGATGCCGCAACTCATCCCAAATCTCCTGGGTGTTGTTGTAATGCATCGGGTAACCCATGCGCGTGGCGATTTCACTGATAATTTGCCAGTCTGTCTTCAGGTCCCACTGGGGTTCCACCGCTTTAAAGAAGCGCTGGAAGCCACGATCTGCCGCTGTGTATACCCCTTCATGCTCACCCCACGAAGTGGATGGCAGGATGACATCCGCTGCAGATGCGGTTTTGGTCATGAAGATGTCCTGAACAATAACCAGTTCCAGGTCATTAAACGCCTGGCGTACCGCAGAGAGTTCAGCATCTGTTTGCAACGGGTCTTCACCCATAATGTAAGCGGCTCTTACTTCCCCGTGGGCAACGCGGTGCGGTAGCTCGCTGATGCGGTATCCCGTTTCTGCTGGCAGCGAATCCACGCCCCATGCACTGGCAAATTTTGCGCGGTGCTCAGGGTTGTTCACGTACTGGTAGCCTGGGAAAGTATCCGGCAGTGCGCCCATATCGCAGGCGCCCTGAACATTGTTCTGGCCACGTACCGGGTTAACGCCAGTATGGGGTTTGCCCAGGTTCCCGGTCAGCAATGCAAGGCTTGTCAGGGAACGAACAGTTTCCACGCCCTGGTAGAATTGCGTGACGCCCATGCCCCACAAGATCATCGCAGTTTTAGCGCCAGCATAGGTCCGGGCCGCGAGGCGGATTTGTTGTGCACTCAGCCCTGTAATCTCTTCGACGGATTCCGGGGTATAGCCCGCAACAATTTTCTGGTATTCCCCGAATTCTTCTGTGCGTGTGGCAACGAAGTCTTTGTCGTACAGGTTTTCTTCGATGATCACATGGCCCAGAGCATTGAGCAGGGCAATATTAGAACCATTACGCAAAGCAAGGTGTTGGTCGGCAATACGTGCGGTTTCAATTTTGCGCGGGTCACACACAATGATTTTTGCGCCATTTTGTTTTGCGCGCAGAACATGCTTCGCAACAATAGGATGCGAATCCGCAGGGTTATAGCCGAAAATAAACAGTAAATCTGTGTCGTCAATTTCGTTGATGGCATTACTCATTGCGCCATTACCGACCGACTGGTGCAGACCTGCAACCGAAGGGCCGTGTCAGACGCGTGCGCAGCAATCGACGTTATTGGTGCCAATAACGGCGCGCGCAAATTTTTGCATCACGTAATTGGTTTCGTTGCCCGTACCACGGGAAGACCCGGTGGTCATAATGGCATTCGGGCCATATTTCTGTTTAATCGCACTCAGGCGTTCGCTGACATAATCCAGCGCAACATCCCAGGAAACGGCTTCCAGTCTGCCGCCGCGTTGGCGACGAATCATGGGGGACTTCAGGCGGGGAGTGAGGATCTGGGTATCATTGATAAAATCCCAGCCGTAATACCCTTTCAGGCACAAATCGCCTTCATTGGTTTTCCCGTTTGCGCCTTCGGCCTTGACGATTTTGCCGTTATTAACCACCAGGTTGATTTTGCAACCTGATGCGCAATAAGGGCAAACCGTGACAACTTTTTTCATCCGATTGGCTCCAGTGATAAGAGTAAGCGTGTGGCATGCCATCACGCGCGCCCATCAATGCATTTTCTGTGCCAGCTAAATAAGCCCGGAACTAATCAGGATATTACGGTGTTTTTTTTGACAAAGCTCTGACGAAAGACAGGCCTTCGTCAGATATGACGTGTCGAAAGTAGAGATGAATGGCGGAAGTTACAGGCGTTTGGTGAAGCGCATATGTGTAGGTTCGTAGCCTTCGCGTAAATAAAAACGGTGTGCGTCTTTGCGCAGAGCACCACAGGATAACTCAAGCAGCTCGGCATCCCACTCACGGGCTTTACTTTCGGCCCAGGCCAGCAGGCGTTGGCCTGTGTTGTACCCGCGCGATTCAGGCATTACAACCAGTTCCTGGACTTCACCAATCCAACGTACATGGTGCAGGTGAAATTGCATTTGCAGGCTAATCATACCCACCGGGTGGTTATCCTGGAGTGCAAGCTGGTAAAAACGCTGCGGATCATCCAGGTTACGAGCCAGCCCACTGAGAAAGGCGTCCCGGTCAAATGTGGTTTGTTTCAGTTCGCAAATGAGCTGGTATAACGTGTCGGCATCGTTAAGCCGGGCAGGGCGGAGTTCGATCGGCATGACGTCTCCTGGAACAGCTGTTGAGTAAGGGATATGCTAATCAACATAGTGTGATTTTTACTATCCCTCAAGTACACCGAAATGCTGAATCAGCAGATTTGCCAGTGTTTGCTGGCAATCTGTTAACGAAACACATTGACGGCATCTTCCAGGCGGGAAGCCTGGTGTCGCACAGACGCTGAGGCCTGGGCACCCTGGTCAACCAGCGTGGCATTCTGGTGAGTAATATGATCAAGTTGATCAACGGCTTTGGTTATCTCAGAAAGACTGTGCGCCTGGTCTGCCGTCGCATCGCTGATTTGAGCGATAAGCTGAGTCACATTTTTCACCTGCTCAACAATATCGTGCATTGTTTCTCCGGCTTTCTGCACTTCTTCTGCTCCGGATTCTACCCGCGAAGAGCTGGACTCAATTAAGTGACGAATATCACTGGCCGCTTTGGCACTGCGTTGAGCCAGGCTGCGAACTTCACCGGCCACGACAGCAAAGCCTTTACCCTGCTCACCGGCCCGGGCTGCTTCAACTGCAGCGTTCAGGGCCAGGATATTGGTTTGAAACGCAATGCTGTCAATCAGAGACGTAATACTGTCAATTTGTTTAGTACTTTCAGCTATTTGGTTCATCGTGGCAATGACTGTTTCCATCACTTGCCCGCCATGGGTGGCTGCATTGCTTGCCTGCCCGGAAAGTTTATTCGCCTGGGCGGCGGTATTGGTATTTTCACGTACGGTATCGGATAACTGTGTCATGGTTGCCAGGGTTTGCTGCACGTTCACTGCTGTTTGCCGGGTGCGCTCATTAAGGTCTTCATTTCCCTGTGCCAGAGCATCACTGCCTGTGCGCACACTACATACCTGGCCACTGACATCATTAATTAACCAGCGAAACATCAGGCCCAACTGGCTGATTGAGCGCAAAGTAATACCAACTTCATCCGAGCGTTGCATATGGTCGACATTATGGTTATTACCTGTTGCTACCATCAGCGCCTGTTTATGCAATTTTTCTGCAGGCGTAGCTATCTGGCGCTCCTGAAACAGGCCTGTCAAAACAAACAAAACCGTATTCAGCCCCAACATAATCAGGTACTCATGCAGTGAGATACTTACAAAATGCATTACTGCTGAGGATAATAGCAGTGCCACCAGTAATGGCAGGCGAATACGCCAGCGCAGCGAGAGTGTTTTGGTTAATGAGAATAGTGAAGAGAACCCTTTTTTGACGACCAGACCATTACGTAATGTCAGCCTGGTTGCGCGCCCTTCATTCATGGCCCGGTAGAGTATTTCGGCTTCGCGAATTTCCTCGCGTGAGGGTTTGGTGCGAATAGACATATATCCTGTTGGCTGCCCATTACGCACAATAGGTACGGCATTCGCCCGTACCCAATAATAATCTCCATTCTTCCGGCGGTTTTTTACCAGCCCGGTCCAGGGTTCCCCGCGTTTTAATGTTGCCCACATATCGGCAAATGCCTGGCGGGGCATATCCGGATGACGTACCAGATTATGTGGCTGACCAATAAGCTCATCACTTGAGAAGCCACTGACTTCAATAAAGCTGTCATTCGCATAAGTGATATAACTCTGAAGATCAGTGGTAGACATCAGTGTCGTGTTGTCCGTCAACTCATATTCAGTGTCTGTCACAAAAGGCTGTTGGCGCATTTGTTTATACCTGGTGTCATTGTGGGATTAACAGATGATTTCGGCATTTCTTAATATATCTTTAGTATTAAAAAGTGATGGGCATCTAAAAAATTTTCACCAGATAATAAGCGGGAATGATTTAATTATGGCTAACAATTAAATTTATTTTTGTTTTGCTTAATATGTTGATTTTATATGATTTTAAATATTTGCTTTATGTGGGGATTGTACTAATAAACTAATAGTTTAGTGTTTTACCAGGATATTACCCGATGTGAAAAAAGAACGTGGCTTTTGTCTAATGTGTCGTAGATGATAAAGGGTACTGAAAAACTATTATTTATTTTTGAAAGTAATAATAAAAACCTCCCACTAGCGGGAGGTGAAACGAATCAGTTCTTCTTAACAAACTCAGATTTAAGTTTCATCGGCCCGAAACCATCGATTTTGCAATCGATATTATGGTCACCTTCAACCAGACGAATATTCTTCACCCGAGTGCCAATTTTCAGCGTGGAAGAGCTTCCTTTTACTTTCAGATCCTTAATCACGGTGACAGTGTCGCCATCAATGAGGGTATTCCCGTTGGCATCCCTCACCACCAGAGTATCATCCTGGTGTGTGGGTTCATCGTCACGCCATTCGTGAGCACACTCCGGGCAGACATACATCAGATTATCCTGGTATGTATATTCAGACTGGCATTTGGGGCATTGAGGCAATTGCATGGCGTATCCTTTTTTGTGTTACTGGTACAGGCACTCTCTGCCAGATATGGAACGAAAAATCAGCCAACTATGGTAGTGGCGAGCCATTTCGGACGAATTCTTCAGAGATAAAGCCGGTAATCCGCAGATAAGTATCATTAAATGTTAAAAACAGGGAGATTATAACTTATTTCTTATGGTTATTGTGTGGTTTTTTTGAGATTGATATGAATTAGTTAATTATAAAAATGTTAATTAACAATAAGATGAGTAAGTAATTTGCCATTTTTATGCTTGAGAAGTATCAGTTGCTTTTGATGACGTAATTCTGCTGGTACAGCGGAATCCCCGTGACACCTGGTGCTTATTTTAATGAGAGTGATTCTCAATATTAACTTAACTTAACACAAATTAATGCTGTGAACAGGGAGGGAGAAAGCCTGATTTTTCATTGTCACAATCAATAAGTTGCTTTAAATATGCGAACAACATATCGTGAAAGCTAATAAGATAGTGTTATTCTTCATTGTCGGTTTTAGGTAGCTCACTCTCTTATTGGCTGCCACCGCAATGCAACACTCACTGGTGTGGGAACACTCTTTTTGCTGATTGATACCCTGGGTTTATTTACCTGGGGAGGGTTGTTGCCAGTGTTGTGTCATGCTGACTGATTGAATAGAAAAGAAATCTTTTTGCTTCCTTACCTGCGGGTAATGGTTTTTCTTTATATTAAAAATAAATAGTTCCAGGCTATTTCATAACTAAAAAATAAGGGACGTGATTATCACGCCTGATGATTTGCATTAAGGAAAGGTTCTATGCACACACAGACAGTATTTGAATTAAGCCAGGAGGCGGAGCGGCTATTGCAACTGGCTATTTCGCAGCTTGACTCGATTCAACAGTTCCCTGCTTCAAGTCCACCTGTTGCAGCGACAGACAGCACTGTTGCTGCAAACGCAAACCATTTCAGTCTTAATGGCATACAAAGGCAGCATGAAATCTTGCAAAGTGAGTTGCGTAAGCTCACACATCAAGAAATGGTACTGGCAATTGTCGGCACCATGAAAGCAGGCAAGTCTACGACGATTAACGCCATTATTGGTACAGAAGTACTGCCCAACCGTAACCGGCCTATGACGGCATTGCCAACACTGATTCGCCACACTCCGGGCCAACGGGAACCCCGTCTCTATTTCCCGCATGTTTTGCCCATTGAAGCATTGATGGAGAACTTGCACACCTGCCTGGTACACTCAGACCGGCAAGCGCTGGAAGAGCGTCTGGAAATAGACCACGATATGGAAACCCTGATTCAGCGCATTATTGATAAGCAGGGATTTGAACGGCACTATCTGGGTGCCCAGCCTATCTTTTACTGCCTGAAAAGCCTGAATGACCTGGTACGGTTGTCTCAGGTACTCAATATTGATTTTCCTTTTGCTGCGTATACTGCGATTGAACATATTCCTGTGATTGAGGTGGAGTTTGTTCACCTGTCTGAGCAGGAAACGCCCTATGGTCAGTTGACATTGCTGGATACACCGGGGCCTAACGAAGCTGGCCAGCCTTATTTGCAGCAAATGTTAAAAGAACAATTAAGCCGCGCCTCGGCGGTTATGGTGGTACTGGATTACACTCAACTTAAGTCCATATCCGATGATGAAATGCGTCGGGTGGTGGCACAGGTTGGGGATAAAGTGCCTGTATATGCGCTGGTCAACAAATTTGATCAAAAAGATCGTAATAGCGATGACGAAAAGCAAATTCGCGCTCTGATAGCGGGTTCTTTGATGCGTGGGGTTATCTCGCCCGAACATATTTTCCCGGTGTCTTCAATGTGGGGTTACCTCGCTTACCGGGCAAAACATGAAATTGAACAGCATGGTTGCCTGCCTAATCCAGACCAACATGGTTGGGTGCAGGATTTTGCCGATGCGGCATTAGGGCGTCGCTGGCAACTGGCTGATCTCGCAAACATTCCCCATGTAGAGCAGGCGGCGCAGCTACTCTGGGAGGATTCTTTACTGGAACGCCCCATTAGCACCATCCTGGATGCGGCGCATGGGAAGGCCTCACTTTTTGCCTTGCACTCGGCAGTACAAAAATTAAATAGTTATTCCCGTCTTGCCAGTGAGTTTCTGTTTCTGCGTGCACAAGGGTTAAATATGGATAATGACAGCCTGCAGGCGCATATTCAGAGCCTTGAGCTGGATATTTCCACCTTATATTCGTGTCAGGCTCAGGTTGCCCAACGCATTCAAATGGAAATGGAAGAGGCGATTGGGCAGATAAGCAATCATCTTGACCTGTGCAAGCAGCGGGTTCATGAAGCCCTGAAAAGCTACTTTGAACGCGGCGTTGTGCCAGCAATGATAACGAAAAAAGTGCCCTCATTGCTGTATCATGAACCGGATTTTACCCCGGGAGAAAGGCTGCTGGTTTCTGGTACCGAAAATCTGGCAAGACTCAGTCTGTTTAAGATAAGCCATTCCTGTGAAGCGATCATGACATGGGCTCAGGGCCATATGGCATCGACGCTGTCTGCAATAGCAGAAACACTGAAACAAACGTTAACAGTGATTTTTCGGCAAACACTTGAGCCTATTGAACAACGCCTGAGTGCCGGGCTTGACACTTGTGTCAAGGAGCCTCTCTCTTTGCCGGATATTCAAAATATGTTGCTGGATGCCAGTGTCGCCTCCTGTTTTGCCGATGCGTTGACAGAACAGCGCACCGTCAATACACAAATGCAAACCGGGATTCGTTCCGCAATGCAACGTTGGTTTAATGGTGCAACGGATCAACTGGAGGGGAATACGGATTATTCTCGCCAGTTTGTGATTAACCTTAATGAACTACAGACAAAACTTATCCAGCATATTACTCAGGCCTGTGAACAAATGCGGGGGGCGGTATACGCTCAACTGGATGTATCTGTTACCCAGTGTCTCGCAACATTTTTTGCCGAGGTGACTGGTGCGCTGGAGGCCATTCAGCGCAACCTGAATCACTGCATGCTGGCCCGCCAACAAAGCCATGAACAACAACAAGGGTTACGTAAACGCGTACAGCACTGCCTCACAACAGTCACATTTATTCGGGAAGATACACGTTTATTGCAGGAAGATATTCAGACGCTGCTTAAAGCGGAACAATAATAATGACGTATTCATCATTAATTGAAATACCAGAAGAAACGCTGGAGTGTATTAATGGTAAGTTTGTTGTCGACCTTGCCAGCGATATTGACTTGCGACGGGAGCGCTACCGCCACCCACAGAGCAACCAGTTTTGGATGCATCTGCAGGCGGTATTTCGCCAGAAACTCCCTGCCGGTCAAGTTTTGCATGCCAGTGAAATGGCGATGGATCATGGCGATGTTAACCTGGCCTGGCTTCAGTGGTTTATCAGTCAAATGGCACTGAGCCAGTTTGCTCTGACTTCGCTGGCTGCACGGGTCCAGGTGTTGCGTGCCAGTTGCCCTCCCGGCCATGAGCGAGAAAGTCATCTGCTGCAACTGCAATCTCTGATAAGCCAGCGTCAGCAGCGGCTGGACGCACAACTGAAAAAGCCAGACAGCCTTAACCAGGCCCAGGTTCATTGTGAGCAAGTGTTTGCCCGTTGGCGTACCGGGCATTATCAGCGCTTTTCTCCGGCTTCGCGCTGTTATATTGCGCTGGAGGAATTGCGTTGGGGATTGTTTGGCGATGTGTGCCGTGCGCATGAGGCCATAGATTCTCGCTCCCTGTTGGAATCGGTTCGGGAGCAGGCTGTTGCGCAGCTGGCTTATGATATTGGTGCATCAGCACGAACCCGGCACTTCTATCATCAGTGGCTTACATTTCCTCCCGCCACTGGCATGATGGACCTGAAAGCACTACTGAGCTGGTTGGGAGACTGGAGCCATGGAGAGTATCAACCTGTTACATGGTCAGTGACGCAAAGTTGGCAAAACATTGCGCTGGGTATGCCACGTATTTGCTCTGCTTCCCGTCTGGCAGGTAGCATGGTAGATGAAATCTTTGACCTGGCAGATGTCGACTAACAGTTTTGGTGGGCAACAAGGGGAAAACAGGTTTGCCCCTTGTTGTATGGGCAAATACAACCCCGGTTTTTATTTCCCCAACCCATGGTATCTGGTGGCATTAAGGTGTTGCCCGGTTTTGAACACTAGATTGTGGCTCTTCACGTTTTTCATTACGACCAACCGACAACAGCAATCTAAAGCTACGGATATGTAATATCTGTCCGGGTGTTTTTTTCGGGAAAACAGATTTCTTTTTTTGCCGCTGCTAACACACTGATTCTTCTCATTTATGTAAAATACTCAATCCTTAGCAAGGAAAGAATGACTTGATTTTAGCAAACTAAAAATGATAATCGGTCTCAAAATTATAAATCTTATCATTTATAAAAAGAGAGAAAAGCCGTGTCAAACCGCCAGTCAACTTGTGTGGGCAAAGGGCCTTGTATATTGGCGTTGCTCATCAGTAGCGCTATTTTCCCGTCACTTGCCGCGGGCACAGCAACGGACAGCCAGTCAACAAATACCTCAAAGCCCAGGGCTACTCACTCCCAGAAAGTAGACACCATTACGGTGACCGCTTCACCCGACACTTCCTTCCAGCCAGGCGGCGATGAACTGGTTCCCGCTTATCTGGACGGGCAAGTCGCAAATGGCGGCCGTCTGGGAATGTTAGGTGAGCAAAGTGCCATGGATGTCCCTTTTAATGTGGTGGGGTATACCTCTAAATTAGTCCAGGACCAGCAGGCACATACCATTGCCGATGTCGTGGCAAATGACGCTGGCGTGCAGTCCAGCCAGGGTTACGGCAACTTCGCTGAAACATATCGTATTCGTGGTTTTACGCTCGATGGCGATGACATGACAATGGGAGGCCTGCCTGGTGTGGTTCCTCGCCAGGTAGTTGATACCCAAATGCTGGAGCGCGTTGAAATTTTCAAAGGCGCGAACGCACTATTAAATGGTGCGGCCGGTTCTGGTGTCGGCGGCATGATCAACCTGGAACCTAAACGTGCAGAAGATACGCCAGTTACCCGCGTTGGCGTGGATTACACCTCGGATTCCCAATTAGGGGGAACACTGGATGTGGGCCGCCGGTTTGGTGATAACAACCAGTTCGGTGCGCGTGTGAACCTGGTTCACCGTGAAGGTGAAGGTGCGGTAGATAACGATAAACGCCGTACCACTCTGGCTTCGCTTGGGCTGGATTATAAAGGTGACCGCCTGCGTTCTTCGCTGGATTTTGGTTACCAGAAGAAAACCTTCCATGGCAGCCGTAATGGTGTGAATATCAGTGGTGTCGATTTTATTCCGGCAGTACCCGGGCATACCACGAATTACAGTCAAAAATGGGGCTACAGCGATATCGAAAACGAATTCGGTATGGTGAAATCAGAGTATGATTTGCTCGATGAAGGCCACCTGACAGCGTATGCAGCATTGGGGGGGCAACATGCTCATGAAACCGGGACATATACCACACCAGCGTTGACGGATACCCTGGGTGATGCCACAGTTTCACGCATGGACACCAATACCATTATCAATACTTTCAGTGGTATGGCAGGCCTGCGAAGTAAGTTCGATACTGGCTTTGTGTCACACAATGTTAACGTGGGTTATGCGGCATCTACCAGCCAGACGCGTGCCGCTTACAAAATGGCGCTGTCACCCACCGCCACAACGAATATCTACGACCCGCAGTCTGTCTCTATGCCAGGCACAGACTATTCTGGTGGCAAATATTCCGACCCGGCTCCAACCATTCGTAGCCGTACTCAGGGCTGGCTGTTAAGCGATACGCTGGGTGTGCTGGACGATAAATTACTGTTTACCCTGGGTGCTCGCTATCAAAAAGTGGTTCTGGTCAACTATGACTATAACTCCGGAGCGGAAACCTCGCATTTCGAAGACAACCGCTGGATGCCGACTTATGGTGTTGTTTATAAGCCATGGAAGCCGGTTTCTTTGTATGCCAACCATACCGAAGCTTTACAACCAGGTGATTCCATTGGTGTGGGCGCACTGAATTACGGCCAAAGCCTGGGCATCATTCACTCCAAACAAAACGAAGTGGGTGTAAAAATGGATTTTGGCCGCGTGGGAGGTTCCCTCGCATTATTTGAAATCAAAAAACCTTCAGCGATTAACGACTATGTCGGCTCAGGTTACTACACCCGCCTGGATGGTGAGCAGCGTAACCGTGGTATTGAACTGAATGTGTTTGGCGAGCCAGTACTTGGCCTGCGTTTGAATGCCAGCACCACCTGGATAGACCCGGAACTGTCTAAGACAGAAAGTGGCACCAACGATGGAAACGATGCCATTGGTGTGCCGCGTTTTGTGGGGGTGCTGGGCGCAGAATATGACATCCCCCATGTGGAAGGGCTGACAGCAACCGCGCGTGTCAACCATACTGGCTCACAGTATGCCGATGCCGCGAACACCAAAAAACTGGACAGCTACACCACACTGGATTTAGGTGTGCGCTACCGGATGCGTATTAACGAAGTTACAAAAATGAAATGGTATGGCGTGTTGGTGTTGAAAACGTCACCAATGAGAAATACTGGTCTTCTGTAGAAAGCTATGGTTATTACATCTTCCAGGGCGACCCTCGAACCCTGAAAGTATCGATGACCTACGATTTCTAACGTTAACTGTGCCTTATTTAATCCCTCCGGCTACCTAAATATGTAGCCGGTTTATTTATCCTCTGTTAAAAAAACAGGTAATAAATCTGCATTTGGGGTCTGTATAGATAATGTTATTTTAATAAGAGTACCTGCAGTGTTTTTATTAAAGAGAAACATAAATCATGTATATGACTCTGGCTATCTCAGGTGCTGTAAAATTGACATTCATTGTAAATAATAACTATTATTATTAATCCTGATTTTCTGCTATTGCTTCCACATCAGCCATTCATGCCTACTATATTTGGTAGTTTCAGCCAGAGTATTTTTACCACGATCCCCGGCTGTTATGTTTTCCCTGGTCTTGAATATAAATAAAACTGGCTGGGGAATATGTGTTTCTATATTCATCATTCTGATACTAAAGTGTTTTCCAGGGTAAACCATTTTTTTCTTCAGTACCGTGCTGAATCGAATAAATCTCATGCCCAGCTAAACAGTTTTTTTAGTATTACTTGAATATCGTGTAAACATCTGCGCTTTTGTGCCGATAACAGACGAGTATATGTCTATTCTCAGGGAAAAAGGATGAATACTCTTTTCACAAAGTCACTCGCCGGGAGCGTAATAACGGTGACGTCGTCGTTGTCTGACAATTCCAGCCGCGCCACTTCCGGATATTCAACAAAAACAAAAGATGCTGAACGTGCACAAGATGTAAGTAGCAGTGCTGATATAGCTCTGCAGCAGGATAGCGGCGTGACTGTTTCGCTGAATTATTCTGTTGAATCGGCGGAAGCCATTGCGCCAGAACAACTGGATGGCCTGGCTTCTTTATCTCAACGCCTGGCAAAAAGCCCCAGCTCGTCTAACCCACTCTTTACCGATAAGGCTACGGCAACTGATGCGGTGAGCTTCACCGGGTTTTATTACGCAGCGGCAGACGGCATAACAGCGGATCAACTGGCTGAAAAACTGCACACTGCACTGAGTAGCGTACCGGGTAGCGGGACCCAGTTAACCGATTCAATGGATCTTGCGATAACACAGGCCAAACTGAATAAGCTGGTGGATGAGAATATTGCCGCAGACTGGCAACCGCTTGCACGGCAGACTGTACAGCAGTTTATCCAGGCAAAGGTAACAATCCAGGACAATGAGTGGCAGTCTGTGGCTAAACAAGACATTGCTCTGGCCGCTTCCCGCGGGGATGATGCCAGCCAGGCCCAGGCAGAATCAGACCTGGCGGTCTTACAGGCAGGTAACAGCCATCATCAACAGTTACGCACTGCATTTCTTGAACTAACTCGTGATACAACGAACAGCGACGACTGGTTTAGCACTTTCTCTGCGGCTATACATGGCAAAGGTGCTCTGGAATATGAAGAGCAAATGCATGTCCAGGCATTGAGCAAGCAATGGCAGGCATTATAGCTACAGCCATACTGTACTCGTCGCTCAGTTTATTATCACTGACAATCGATGCTGGCAGTGTTGGTTGAGCTACGTAGTGTATTGTTTTATGCCTGACGGGTGAGGTGCACTGCACTGCTTCCCTGAGTGCCGGATACCATCCGGCCAGGCCTCTTCCTGCTTACGCTGCAACGCCCGTGTTCATCACAGCATCGATTTGTTCCCGCCAGATAAGTTGTTCTGGCATACCTTCACTACGCTGACCATAGAGCTGTGCTATCTGAGTACCATCAGCAGCAAACAGTTCCAGGCTGGTAACAAATCCTTCCCGGGTGGGTTTACGTGTGACCCAGGTTTCGGCAATGTTATGCATATTTAATTGCAACGAAAATGCCGGATTTGCCACATGCAGTTGTTTGTTTGCTGCTGTCACCTTGTCAACTGGCCCTGTGAAAATTTGCACGCAACCCCGGCTGGCGACAAAAATCATTATCTCATTTTGCGCTTTTTCAGCCTGGACCAGGATTTGTTGTACGGCATCATTATCAACCAGGCAGGCAAGGTCAGCTCCTACCGCACGGAATGCCTGTTGGCGTGAAACTTCATGATTTTTCAGCAGACTAAAGAATTGATGAACATCGGTCATTGCGCGCCATTCATGCTCAAGCGCCTGTGCATTAACAGCGCCAGAGTGTAATGGCACCGGGTAAGGGCGCAAATCCAGTTCCCGGTGTTTGCGTAAACTGCATTCGCTAATCAGTTCACTCCAGGCGTTAAGGTCTGTGTGCTCAGTTGTGAAGACGCTGAGTACGGCGCTGCCCTGGTTATCAAAAATCTGAATACTTCTGCGTAGACCCTGTGTGGTTTGTTCATCTACGGCAAAGGCACAATGCCACTGAGCAGGAAACAGGCGGAGATCCAGAGCGCGTGGGTTCAGGACAATACCATGTTGCCCCAGCCGCAGGTTGTCATAACGGCCAACTAGCTTATGAATAGCGTAAGGATTTCGGGTAATATTTTTTATCTCACCCACCAGGGAAAGCCCGTGCAGCAAGGCTGTGAAATCAGGGCGTAGCTGGACTACATCCTGTCCCAGTCGGCAAAAGAACAACTCTGCTTCACTAATAGCCATTTGCGCTGCGAGTTCACTGGTATGTTTTTGTGGGTGTGTGGTTTTGAGTGACAGGTAATGTTGATAACGACCATTCATAAATCCATTCTCCTAAATAACCCCGAAGCAGAACCAGAGAAGACAACGGGCAGGGGGACAGCACAGGAGGCCAGACACTGTGTTAAGGTTACAATAGTGTTAGCAATATGGAATAAAGCTAATATAAACACGCAGTGTAAGCAATGCATTCTCTGATAATGAGAATTGTTCTATGTTTGGCGTGTTCGTTCAGCGCATAGAGATGATTTGGCGAGTGTGGCTCGTAAGCCAGCAACGGGTGGAAAGTTGATTATTCAGGTGAATGAGCATGTTATTTATGAACGAAAGCGTGACGGTGGATTTCCGGATGCACCCATTATCAGGCAGCGGGTCAGGGTTCTTTGCTTGCCGGGACGCAGCCCTGGTCATGGTGATTTGCCTTGCACAACGCTTTCTTAATCTGGCGGTGTTTAAGCGTTTTCTGGCGGATTTATCTGTACATTGTAAAGTTCAGTGATTGTTGTGTTGTATTGAGCTTTTTTCTTCTTAAATGCGTAAAATTCGATTTTCAATGTATTGCATGGCAACACCTGTTTCTTATTTTGGTGGCTGGTCGTGTATACGCCCGTTAATTGCCCATTAATCAAGGAGTGAACGATGGCTACGCACTTTGCACGGGGGATACTCTCTTACCCACATAATTTGTCACCACGCCTTTCAGCCCAGGCGCTGAAATATTCGCAGCAACTTCCTCCCCATAAACGTAACCGCTTTCTTGCTTCACGTAGTTTGCTGGCTGAACTGATGTTTATGTTGTATGGCATTGCTGTGTTGCCAGAAATTACTTTTGAGCAGGGGCGCCCACGTTTTATTAGTGAGGAATTACCCGATTTCTCGGTGGCTTATGCGGGAAACTGGGCTGGTGTGGTGGTGGCAACTGAAGGTAAATGTGGTCTGGATATGGAGCTTCAGCGCACCATTATTAACGCGCCTGCGGAGCGTGAGGGCCTGAGCAGTAATGAAGTCATCTGGATTAATAACCAAACCGATCCGAAAGAAGCCTGGGTCCAGATTCTGGCGGTGCGGCAAAGTCTGGGAAAACTGATTGGTCAACCCAATAATATTACCCATGAACTGCAATTATTGCCGGGGGTTGGACGGTTGCGTTTTGCGCCTATGGCACTGGTTGAAACGATTTGTGATGCAGAAGATCTGCTGGTGTGGTCTGTGGCAGGTGCTCCGGCAGCAGAACGCCTGAAGTTGTGGGAGTTTAATACAGCTTCTGGCTGGCGGGTGTTAAGAGATTTGCAGGAAAGGGCACAACATCGTCGTGTCGT
>JAJHIY020001748.1:0-27316 GCA_022114975.2 Lampris megalopsis
CACGACACGACGATGTTGCCATGCCGATGCGGTCTGGGAAGAGGCCGAGGTCCGCGTGGATGTGGACAGCTATGCCGGCGTGGAGCATCACAACCCGATGGAGATGCATGCCACCACCGCCATCGTCGGCAAGGATGGCCATCTGACGGTCTACGACAAGACGCAAGGGTCGCAGAATTCCCGCTGGGTCATCTCCCGCGTCTTTGGTCTGCCGGCGCGCAAGGTGACGGTGCGCAATCCGTTTGTCGGTGGCGCTTTCGGCTCCGGCCTGCGGCCCCAGTACCAGTTGCTGCTGGCGACCATGGCCGCGCTGCATCTGAAGCAGTCGGTGCGGGTGGTGCTCACCCCGGCAGCAGATGTTCACCTTCGGCCACCGGCCGGAGACCTGGCAGCGGGTGCGCCTGTCCGCCGATGGCCAGGGCCGGCTGACGTCGGTCATCCACGAGGCGCTGGCCGAGACCTCCCGCAAGGAGGACTATGTGGAAGTGGTGGTGAATTGGTCGGGCCAGCTCTACCACTGCGACAACGTACGGCTGGACTACCGCCTGGTGGACCTGGACCAGTACAGCCCCATCGACATGCGCGCCCCCGGTGCCGCCCATGGCGTGCATGCGCTGGAGGTGGCGATGGACGAGCTCTCCTACGCCGCCGGTCTCGACCCGATGGAGCTGCGCCTGCGCAACTATGCCGAGCGCGACTCAGCCAAGGACCTGCCGTTCTCGACCAAGGCCCTGCGGGAGTGTTATGCCCAGGGCGCGGAACGTTTTGGCTGGTCGAAGCGGCCGCCCCAGCCGCGCGCCCGCCGCGAAGGCGAGGAATGGGTGGGCTGGGGCATGGCCACCGGCACCTGGGACGCGATGCAGATGTTTGCCCGCGCCCGCGCGGTGCTGCATGCCAATGGCCAGCTGGTGGTCGAAAGCGCCGCCAGCGACATCGGCACCGGCACCTACACGGTGATGGCGCAGATCGCCGCCGCGGCCCTGGGGCTGCCGATGGAGCAGGTGACCTTCCGCCTGGGCGACAGCACCTTGCCGGTGGCGCCGATCGAAGGCGGCTCCTCTCATGTCACCACCGTCGGCTCCGCCGTCGAAGGCGCCTGCGAGAAGATCCAGCGGGAGCTATGGAAACGCGCACGCCATCACGTCGATGGATTTGCCAAGGTCAAGTTTGACGATGTCGAATTTGCCCACGGCCACCTGCGGGCGAAGACCGGCGGGCTGGCGGTGCCGCTGTCGCAGCTGGTGCGGGTCAAGGGCGAAGAAGAGATCGAAGCCAAGTACCTGCTGCTGCCCAACCTGCTCAAGCAGAAGAACTATGTGCGGGCGGTGCATTCCGCGGTGTTCTGTGAGGTCCGGGTGGATGAGGAGCTGGGCACGGTGCGGGTCACCCGCGTGGTGAGCGCGGTGGCGGCCGGACGCATCATCAACCCGGTCACCGCCCGCAGCCAGGTGGTGGGCGGTGTGGTGTGGGGCATTGGCCAGGCGCTGCTGGAAGAGACGCTGGCCGACCACACCCTGGGCCGCTTCATGAATCACAACCTGAGCGAATACCACGTGGCCGCCAATGCCGATGTGGGGGAGATCGACGTCCTCTTCGTGGACGAGGACGACCGCATCGTCAGCCGTCTCGGCGCCAAGGGTGTGGGCGAGATCGGCATCGTGGGCGTGGCGGCGGCCATCAGCAATGCGATCTTCCATGCCACCGGCCGCCGGCTGCGCAGCACCCCCATGACGCCCGACAAGGTCATGCGCAGAGATTGACGGATTTCACGGTTCGGGCGTGTCTGCGTCGTTTTTCACATCCTGACGCTAGCGCCCGACCGTGCCCGGTGCCAGCATCCCGGTGCATACGGTAGCGCCCGCTACCGCATTGGGAGACAAACAAGCATGGCAACAACAATGTCCGGCCGATCGATCGGCCGCCGTTTCGGGCTGGTCCAGACCCTGGTGCTGGTGATCGCCCTGGTGGGCTCCGGCATGGGCTACCTGGGGCTGCAGCAGGTGGCCCGGGACACCGAATCCATCTACACCGACGCACTGGCGACCGAGCGGGTGGCGTCGGACTGGTACCGCAACGTCTTCAACGGCATCACCCGCACCACCGCCATCGCGGTGAGCACCGATGCCAACCTGCCCGGCTTCTTTGCGCAGGCGGCGGCGGAGTCGAGCAAGAAGTCCACCGAACTGCAGCAGCAGCTCGACAAGCTCCTGACCACTCCCGCCGAGCGCGCCTCGTTCGAGAAGATTTCCGAGCTGCGCAAGACCTACCTCTCCACCCGGGACGCGATCGCCGCCGCCAAGAAGGCCGGCGAGACGGAACGCGCCAAGGAGCTGTTCGACAAGTTTTCCGCCTCGTCCGCCATCTATCTGGACAGCATCCAGGCGGTGGTCCAGGCCCAGCGGGAGCAGCTGGACCAGTCCATCGTCAGCCTGCGGGAGAGCAACCGCCGCGCTCGGCTCGCGCTGGTGCTGTTCAGCGTCGTCGCGCTGGTGACGGCGGCGGTGCTGTCCTGGCGCCTGACCCGTTCGATCACTGGGCCCCTGAGCCAGGCCGCCGAGGTGGCGGACGCGATTGCCCGCTTCGACCTGACCCATCCGGTCCAGCTGCCCAGCACCGGGCAGCAGCAGGATGAGACCGGACGCCTGCTGGTCTCGCTGCGCAGCATGCAGACGGCCCTGACCGGCCTGATCGGCGATGTGCGCAGTTCCACCGACAGCATCAACACGGCCAGCGCGGAAATCGCCACCGGCAACATGGACCTCTCCAGCCGGACCGAGCAGACGGCCTCCAACCTGCAGCAGGCCGCTGCATCGCTGACACAGCTGACCGGCACGGTACGGCAGACGGCGGATGCCGCGACCACCGCCAATCAACTGGCCAGCCATGCCACCACCACCGCTCAGCGCGGCGGTTCGGTGATGAGCCAGGTGGTGACCACCATGGGCGAGATCAGCGACAGCTCGCGCCGCATCGGCGACATCATCGGCGTCATCGACGGCATCGCCTTCCAGACCAACATCCTGGCGCTGAACGCCGCTGTCGAAGCGGCGGGTGCCGGCGAACAGGGCCGCGGCTTCGCGGTCGTGGCCAGCGAAGTGCGCTCGCTGGCGCAGCGCAGTGCCGCCGCGGCCAAGGAGATCAAGACGCTGATCGCCACCAGCGTGGAGCGGGTGGACTCGGGCTCGCGGCTGGTCAGCGATGCCGGCACGACGATGAACGACATCGTGCAGAGCGTGCAGCGGGTCACCGACATCATTGCGGAAATCAGCGCCGCCACCCATGAGCAGAGCGACGGCATCCAGCAGGTGAATGCAGCCGTCGGGCATCTGGACCAGATGACGCAGCAAAATGCCGCGCTGGTGGAAGAAGCGGCGTCTGCCGCGGAGAGCCTGAAGGATCAGTCCCAGCGGCTCGCGGGTGCGGTGTCGGTGTTCCGGCTGGCGCGGTGATTCAGCCCCCGTCCCCGCCGTGACGGGCCCCAGGGGAGCGGGGACACGCTCGGGCTTGTCCCGGGGCATCATCAAATCTTCATGAACGACCGCCTACCCTCGCGGTTCCCATCATGAGGAGAGCTCCTTTGAAGATGCTTCGTCTGATCCTGTCGGCGGCGGTGGCGGCGGCCACCCTGGGCGGCGCGCTGCTGCCCGCCACTGCGTCCGCCCATGGCCGTCCCGGCACGGGCACGGCCCAGCCGCTGCTGATTGCCCACCGCGGTGCCTCCGGTTACGTGCCGGAGCACACCCTGGCCGCCTACTGGCTGGCCATCGAGCAAGGCGCCGATTTTGTCGAGCCGGACCTGGTCATCACCAAGGACGGCGTGCTGGTGGCGCGTCACGAAAACGCCATCGCCATCCTCAATGCCGATGGCACCGTGCGCGAAGCCACGACCGATGTGGCCGACCATCCCGAATTTGCCAGCCGCAAGACCACCAAGGTGATCGACGGCGTGAGCATCACCGGCTGGTTCACCGAAGACTTCACCCTGGCGGAACTCAAGACGCTGCGCGCCCGTGAGCGCATTCCGGCCATCCGCCCGGCCAACAGCCGCTTCAACGACATGTTTGAAGTGCCGACCTTCGAAGAAGTGCTGCAGCTGGTGCAACAGGCCAACGAGCGCCGCCGCGACGAGGCCCGGGCCGACCGTGACGATCGCCGCGGCCGCCCGCACCGCGGGGTGCGCCCGATCGGCGTGTATCCGGAAACCAAGCATCCCAGCTACTTCGCCGGCATCGGCCAGCCGCTGGAAGAGCCGCTGGTCCGCATGCTCAACAAATACGGCTATCGGGATGCCGATTCACCGGTCTTCATCCAGTCCTTCGAAGTGGGCAACCTGCGCAAGCTCAAGCGCATGACCCGGGTGCCGCTGGTGCAGCTGATGGATGCGTCCGGCCGCCCGTATGACTTCGTGCTGAGCGGCGACACCCGCACCTATGCGGACCTCGCCAAGCCGGCCGGTCTGGCGGAAGTGGCGTCCTATGCACGCGGCGTGGGCGTGAACACTGCCGTGATGATTCCGCTGGTCGGTGGCCGCCTCGGCACGCCGACGTCCTTCGTCAAGGATGCCCATGCCGCTGGCCTGATCGTGCATGGCTGGACCTTCCGTGCCGAGAACTACTTCCTGCCGAACGACTTCGACAGCAGCACCGACCCGACCGCCCTGGGCGACCTCGCCGGTCAGGTGCGCACCTTCCTGAACCTGGGCATGGACGGGTTCTTCAGCGACCAGTCCTTCCTGGCCCGCAAGGCGATCGACGCCTGGAAGGCCGCGCAGTAAGCCTGCACCGGCGCGGGGGCGGTCTCGCCCCTGCTTCGCCCGCGGTATCCCCCCGCCGATCCGACCTTCACCGGTTCGATCGGCGTTTCTTTATCAAGGCCTGGATGCGTGAGGAAACGTCACCACCAGCCCTGGCGCCAGTTACCTTCTGACACGCCTGATACGGAGTTGTTCGACGGCTGCGCGAACTGCGACTTCATCAAAATTTTTGCTGGAAACATCTTGTGAATTTGTTGGCGAGCAATGAAAAAAAACACCACGCGCACACCCTAGGGCTATCCCCAATGCGACAGGTTCCAGCAAGATAACGGCCCACGCTCTCACGGACCGTCCATGAAACGCCGCCAACTTCTTACACAGTTCTCCGCCCTGGTGGGCGCGAGCGCCCTGCCGGTGATGCCGGCCTTCGCCGACAACAACAAGATCGTGCTGGGTCAGTCCGCCCCCTTGAGCGGTCCGGCCAAGGAGCTGGGCGAGCAGTTCCGGGACGGCGCCCTGCTGGCGTTCGACCACATCAACCAGCGCGGCGGCGTCAATGGCCGCCGCATCGAGCTGCGCAGCCTGGATGACGGCTACGAGCCCGAGCGCTGCGTCGCCAACACCCGCAAGCTGCTGGACGAAGGCGTCAACGCCCTGTTCGGCTATATCGGCACCCCCACCTCGCTGGCCGCCCTGCCGCTAGCCACCAATGCCAAGGTGCCCTTCTTCGCGCCCTTCACCGGTGCCGAAGCGCTGCGCACCCCGTTCAACCGCTATGCCTTCCACGTGCGGGCGTCCTACAACGACGAGTGCGACGAAATCGTCCAGCAGCTCCAGTCGGTGGGCATCAAGAAGGTGGCGGTGTTCTATCAGAACGATGCCTACGGCCAGGCGGGCCTGAGCGGCATGCAGGCGTCCCTGAAGAAGCATGGCCTCGCCCCGGTGGCCACCGCCACGGTGGAGCGCAATTCGGTGGACGTCACCGCGGCGGTCAAGACCATCATGGCCGCCCAGCCGGAAGCCATCGTGCAGGTCAGTGCCTACATGTCCTGCGCCGCGTTCATCCGCCAGGCGCGTCATGCGATGTTCATGGGCAACTTCTACAACCTGTCCTTCGTCGGCGCCCAGGCGCTGGCCACGGAACTGGGCAAGGATTCCCGCGGCGTGGTCGTCTCGCAGGTGGTGCCCTTCCCGTTCAGCGGCACCAATCCGCTGGCGCAGGAATACGCCAAGCTCGCCAAGGCGGCCAGCAAGGAGCTGAGCTACACCGGCATGGAAGGTTTTGTGGCGGCCAAGGTGCTGATCGAAGGCCTGCGCCGCGCCGGCAACAACCTGAGCTCGGACAGCCTGATCAACGCCCTGGAAGGCATGCGTGAGTTCGACGCCGGCGGCTTCTTCGTCAGCTTCGGCGCCCAGAAGCACACCGGCTCGAAGTATGTGGACATGACCATCCTGACGGCGGATGGCAAGGTGCGCCGCTAAACGTCGAACGCCCTCAGGCCGCGGCGGCCCAGTCCCTGGCATCCGCCTCGGACGCCGCCCGCAGCTGCGACGGCTGGATCACCTGGATCCGGCCCTTGCCGCGGCGCTTGGCCTCATACATCCCCTCATCGGCGGCGCGCAGCAGGTCGCGCCCCTGATCGGCACCGCTGCCGATCACCGCGCCGATGCTGGCATTCACCGACACTGACTCGCCGTTGTCGAGCTGGATCCGCCGCTGGATCGAGAACAGCACCCGCTGCAGCAATTGCTCCGCGTCCTGCGGCCGCGACAGCCCCGGCAGCAGGATGGCGAATTCATCGCCGCCCAGGCGGGCCACCACGTCCTTGTTTCGCACCAGCTCCTGCAGCCGCTGCGCGATCTGCCGCAGCACTTCATCCCCGGCGTCGTGACCGTAGCGGTCATTGACCGGCTTGAAACCGTCCAGGTCCAGATAGCACAGGGTGAAGCCGTCGCCGTGGCGGCGGGCCTGCAGCAACGTGTCCGCCAGACGCTCTTCCAGCATGCGCCGGTTGGGCAGGTCGGTCAGCGCATCGCGGGTGGCCTGCTGCTGGGCGCTTTCTTCACTGCGCTTGAGCTTGTCGATGTCCACCAGCATCCACAGCGATTCGGTGGCCGACATCACCATGCCGCTCACATCCACCCAGAAGGCGCTGCCATCCTTGCGGCGCATCGGCAGCTGGACCCGGTAGGACGCGCCCGCCCGGATGGCCGCCGACCCCAGGGTGGCCACCCGCAGATGGTCGTCATCGGTCAGGAACAGCAGACGCGAAGCATGATGCTGCAGCTCGCCGGCGTCGTAGCCGAACATCCGCTCCAGCGCGGGATTGCACCAGACGGCCTGGCCGTCCTGCAGCCGCACCATGCCGATCAGATCGTTCTGCAGCATCATCTGCTGCTGTTGGGCCAGGTCGGCCAGCGCGGCCTGGTGCCGCTGCACCGTGCGTTGATGGCGATGGATCAGCCACGATGCGCTCGCGACGGCCACCGCCACCAGCGCGGCCAGCAGCGACTGCTGCCAGACCTGACGCCGCCACGACGCCAGATAGTCCTCGCTGCTGATGCCGGTGAAGACGATCACCGGATAACGCGCCAGCCGGCGGTAGGCGGTGATCCGCTCGACGTTGTCCAGCGCCACATGCGAGCGGTAGACGCCATGGTCCGGATTCGTGGCCAGGCTGTGCAGCATCGCGGTGGACAGGTTGCGGGCGCCGAAGCCCCGGGTGGTGCCGGGCTCGCCCGCCGAATGACGGGCGATGAGATTCAGGCTGTCGGTGCGCAGGCTCACGGCGCCGGAGCCGCCCAGCGCCAGCTGCCCGAAGCGTTCAACAAAATGGCGCGACGACACCACCGCAAAGGTGATGCCGGCAAACTGGCCGTCATGGTTGATCAGGCGGCGCGCCAGCACGATGCACCACTGGCCGTCGTAGCGGCTTTGCAGCGGCTCGGACACGACCATGTCGGCACTCATCATCGCCTGCGCGAAGTAGGGACGGTCGAAGACATTGATCGGCTTCTCGCCGGCGCCGTCTCCGGCAATCACATGGCCGTAGATGTCGGTGATGCTCAGGGAATCGACCTGCGGCAGCAGGCTTTCCTGCTCATCCAGGATGCGCATCAGCGAATCTTCATGCTCGCGGGACAGGCGCGCGCTGCGGAACCGCAGGGCGATCGTGGAGAGGGCGTTGTCGGCATTGCGCAGCTCGGCGCCGATCTCCACGCTCAGGCTCTGGGCGAGGTTGTCGGTGGTCTGACTGGCGCGCTGCTCTTCCGACCGCCATTGCGAGCGCAAGCTGAAGACGGTCATCGCGATCAGCGCCGCGATCACCAGCACATTGCCCAGCACCAGCCATGCCGTCATGCGGCCGGGCCGTTGCCGGAACAAGGGATGCATCTTGGGCATGGAAGGTCTCCTGAAACCCGGTCAGCCGTTCACCACCGCGCGGGGGCTCACGTCCTGGAACATCTTGCCCAGCTGCGCCGCCGTGCGATGGGCCAGATCGCGCAAATCCACCAGCAATTGCTCGAAGTCAAAGGCTTTGTCGTAGAAGCCATTGGCCCCCAGGGCGACACACTGGGCGGCGATGCAGGCGCGATCGGTCGCGCTCAGGACGAACACCAGGCCGGTGAACTGCAGGCGCCGCAGACGGCTGAGCACCGCCAGGCCGGAGCCCGGCGCCAGATGCAGGTCCAGCAGCACGACCGCCGGCGCGGTGGCCATCACGGCCGCCACGGCTTCGTCTTCACTGGAGGCCTGCGCGACCACCGTCACGCCGGCTTCATGTTCCGCGCGTTTGACCAGCAGTCGGCGCACGGGCAGGGAATCCTCGACAACAGCAATTTTCATGGGGGAGATCGTCCCGCTTTGGGCGTCCCGGGACCATGCGAATCGCGCCGTTTTGGCTGAGGTGGATGTGCCGCAGGTCGCTGTAGGACATTTGCGGACAGGCTTTCGAACAGGCGGCCGGGCCTCTCCCTCCCAGGGGGGAGCCGTACGGTAGACGCCAAAACAACCAGGGCCCGGTGCGGATGCACGGGGCCCTGGGGGCGGGTGCTGCGGGAGCACCCGGGAGGAGCGACGGACGGCCGCGAGGCCGGGCCGCCGATCAGCAACGGCTTACCAGCCGAGGTCCTTCAGCAGCGGGAAGGTCAGGTCCTTCGGCGGGACCAGCACGGTGCCCAGGTCCGCATTGATGTTGGGTTCCATCAGCAGATTGGGAACCGCCGACACATCCCAGTGCGACACGGACGAACCGGAGGCCAGCACCGATGGGGTGTAGAGCAGCGGACGGCCGCGGGCATCGGCACCGGCACGACGGGTCGGGTCGGTGGTCAGCGAGGTCGACACCAGGCCCGGGCCCTTGCGGGTTCCGTAGGGCACGGCGGCGGCCACAGCGGACTTGAGCGTCGCGCCATCGGTCTGCGACACGCTGATGGTCGGGATGACCACCGTCGGATCGCTGCCGCCCAGGCCGGGCGCTGCGCCACCGGTGTTGTTGGCGATGATCACGCCAATGGCACCCGCGTTCTGCGCATTCTTGGCCTTGACCGCGAAGCCGCAGGTGCCGCGATCAATGATGGCCACCTTGCCGGCCACGGCCGTGGTGGTGGCCGCATCAAAGGCCAGGCAGCCGGTGCCGTTCACCAGGTCGGTCGGCACCACGGCCAGGGCCCCCAGGCTCAGGCCGTTGGACACCGCCGGCCCGAAGGAGGCGGTGTTGTAGGCGTAGTAACCGGAGTAGCCGGGCGCGGAGGTGGCAACCTTCAGCACCGGCAGCGGCGTCAGGGTGGTGGCCGCACCGGCCACGGCCTGCGGGCCGATCCAGGCCAGGCCCAGCGCATTGGTCGTGGAGACCTTGCGTTCGGCGCTGGTCATGTCCAGCCAGGTCTTGCCGGCCGTGTTGTCATACATGTACTGTTCCCAGACGCTGGGCAGACCGCCGCTGGCCTGGTAGGCCGAGCCGTCCGCATTCAGCCGGTAGCCGACGGCGCCCGAGACGCTGCCGGTGTAGACCGTCAGCACCGAGAAGCCCAGGCCGTGACCCAGTTCATGCAGCAGGGTTTCGACGAAGTTCACCGCGTCGCCGGCCTTGCCGTCCACGCCCAGGTAGAACGGGCTGCCTTCCAGGCAACCGGTGTTGCCCAGGTTCACGTTGAACTGCGTCTTGATGTCGACGTTGCCGAAGCCGCTGCCGTCATCGGGCACACCGGCGGAGAGGTTGGTGCCGGCCAGCTTGTTGGCCAGGGCCTGGGGATACCAGGTGCCGGGCTTGCCGCCGGGGAAGTCGTGCCAGATGTTCCAGGCGCCGGCGCTGCCCAGCGTGGCGCTGGTGGCCGTGCAGGTCAGGGCTTCCCAACCGGCGTTGACGGTGATGGTCACATCACTGGTGAGCTGCTTTTCCCAGATGTCCGCCACATAGCGGTAGACATACATGCGCTGCTCACCCAGCGTGGTGCCGGGGTTGCCGCCGACCGGGGCGACGGGCGTCGGGTCATTGAAGCCGACACCGGCCGGGTCACGGCTCTGGATGGTGATGGTGGCCGCCTGGCTGACACCGGCGGCGCACAGGGCGGCCAGCAGGGTGGCGCGCACAGCGAAGGTCTTGATGCGTGTGTCCATGGTGCTCACTTGGTCGGGAGTTCGGCCTTGGCGGTGAAGCCCTTGGCAACGGCGGCGTCGGCTTCCTGCTTGGTCGGGAAGCACTGTTCTTCCAGCGTGCCGTCGGCACGACGGACCATGACCGAGTACGACTGCATGTCGTCGGTCAGGCGGACCCCGGTGGCGCCGGTGCCATGACGCTTGAGCTGCGGCGTGGCAGCCACGGCGCGCAGGGTCAGCATGCTGCGCTTGTTGGCACGCAGCGTTTGCAGGGCGTCGCGCTCTTCATTGGTCGCCGCGCGCAGCTTGCCGGTTTCGGCGTCGCGCACCACCACCAGGGTGTCCTGCGGGGTCTCGGTGACCGCGAGGCGGCCGGTGGCGGCCGCGGTGTCGGCGGCCGTCGGGGCGACGGCGCCCGCAGCGGTGTCGGCCGCGGCGGCGGCCAGCGGCAGCATCGCCGCGGCAGCGCACAGGGCGGACAGGGAGAAGGTTCGATTCAGCATCTTCAGCTCCTGGAAGGAAGGCGCGCTCAGCGGGCCGAACGACGACGGCGGACGGCCACCAGACCCACCAGGCCCAGGCCGGCCAGCGCGATGCTGGCGGGTTCCGGCACGGCGGACACGCTCAGGTTGTCCACGCCCACGTAGTTCGCCTGGTCAGCGAAGCCGGTGTATTCAATGGCGAAACGGCCGCTGGTGCCCGCACCCAGGCTTGCCAGGTTCAGGCTGTACTTGGCCCACTCACCGCTGACGGTGACGGTGGTGTCCAGCACCAGGCTGGTCGGGTTGCCGGAAGCATCCAGCAGGCCGAAGGTCAGCTGGTCGAAGTAACCATCCACCACATCCGCCTTGGCCCAGAAGGTCACCACGATGTCGGTCGCGGTGGAGAAGACCGGCGTGATCAGCCAGCTGGCCAGATTGCCGCCTTCAGCCGCATTGTTGTAGTTGCTGGAGATGTAGGACTCCGGCGCACCGCTCAGGGCGGTGAACTTGGTCTGGTCGCCCTGCACCCACGGAGCGGTCAGGCCGGCCGGGGTGCTCAGGTTCAGGATGGTCCATCCTGAAGACGGCAGATTGGCGACGTTGTCGAATCCCTCGCTGATGAGGGTGGCGTCGGCGTGGGCGGATGCCATGGCACCCGCCAGCGCCAGTACCGCGCAGGCTTGCTTGAACATTGCAGGTCCTTCTGGAGAAAGCGGTGGGATATCCACCCCGGCTGTTGAGACACGCTCGCCGTCATGCGGTTCGCGTCAAAGGTCCGATGGGCGGTCCGACTGCCCCGCCCCTGGGCTGACTGATTGTGTGACGAGCTTCACGAATCGCCAGCCTTGGGAAACGCGACTTCCCCCCTGGTCGGAGGGGTAGTTGTTTCCCTAGTCATGGGCGGGCCGTCATCACGACGGCATGCAGAGCGGCTGGGCATCGGGGGAAGCGACGCACCGGTCTCCGCGACCAGGCGGCCGGGTGCCCACGCGGCGCGGGCGGTTGTGGCGCTCTCGGTGAAAGTCCGGATGGCAAGACCTGGCTGGGTGTCGGGTTGCGCCGATGGGCCCATGGCCACGGGGCTGGCCGCGCTCCGCCGGGAGCAACCCTGCTGCGCGCAGGGCGGACGCTGCCCGACGGCTGTCCGCAACCGCCTACACCGTGCAACGGACTCGCCGCACGGTGGCTTGCGGCGGCTGCGTCTGTCGGCAAAAAGCCGCCGCCCGGAAGATGCGGGACATCAACAGGGAGCCATCAATGTCGAACGTTCCGCACCCACCGCTGCCGTCCCACGACCCTCGCCACCCGCCCTGATGCAGGGCTCGGTGGTTCTGGTGGGCCTGGTCCTGGCCTGCCTGGCGCGTCAGGCCGATGCGCCACGCCGGTGACGGCGACCTTCCCGGTCACCGCCACCATCACCAGCTCGTGTACGGTGTCCGGCTCCTCGGCTGAACTTTGGCAGCGCGATCGACCCGCTGTCCGTCTCCACGCCGCTGGATGCCACCTCCACCCTGACGGTGAGCTGCTCCAGCACCACGCCCTACACCGTCTCGCTGAGTGCCGGCGCCAACGCAGGCGGCGCCAGCAACTTTGCCAGCCCGCACGATGAAGAGCGGTTCCGACACGCTGGCCTATCAGCTCTACCTGGATTCCGGCCGCTCCACCGTCTGGGGCGACGGCACGGCGTCCAGCAGCGCCAAGGAACGGCACCGGCACCGGCAGCGCCAAAGCCTGACCGTCTACGGCCGCCTGCCGTCGCTGGCGAACGTGGTGCCTGGCGCCTACACCGACACGGTGACGGTGACGATCAGCTACTGATGGCGCAGCGGGTCAGAGCGCCCCGTCCGATGAGGATCTTCTGAACCTCGGAGGTGCCCCTCGTAGATCTGGGTCACCCGCACATCGCGGTAGATGCGCTCGACCGGGAAGTCGCTCACATAGCCATAACCGCCATGGACCTGGATGGCGGCCGAGCAGACCTTCTCCGCCATCTCGCTGGCAAACAGCTTGGCCATCGCCGCTTCTTCAGGCAGGGCTGACCGGCATCCTTCAGGCTGGCCGCGTGCCAGATCAGTTGGCGGGCCGCTTCGATCTGCGTCGCCATGTCGGCCAGTTTGTGCTGGATGACCTGGTGCTCGAAGATGGGCACGCCAAAGGCCACCCGCTCGCGGCTGTACTTCAGGGCCGCGTCCAAATCGCCGCTCGACGCCATGCCCACCGACTGCGATGCGATGCCGAGTGCGTCCGCCTTCCAGTCCGGACAGGGCGATCTTGAGGCCCTGCCCTTCTTCTCCAGCCGGTTGGCGGCGGGCACGCGGCAGTTGTCGAAGAGGATCTGGGCCGTGTCGCTGGCGTGCTGGCCCATCTTGTCCTCGACCCGCGCCACGGTGTAGCCAGGTGTCCGCGTGGGGACCAGGAAGGCGCTGATGCCCTTCTTGCCGGCCGCCTTGTCAGTGACCGCCATGACGATGGCGACATCGCCGTTCTTGCCGCTGGTGATGAACTGCTTCACCCCGTTGAGCACGTAGTCGTCGCCGTCGCGCACCGCGGTGGTCCGCAGGCCACCGGCTTCCGAGCCCACATGCGGCTCGGTCAGGCAGAAGGCGCCCGAGCATGTCGCCCCGGGCCAGCGGCTTGAGGAAGCGCTCCTTCTGGTCTTCGTTGCCGAAGGCCATCAGGATGCTGCCACACCGGGCAGTTGTTGACGCTCACCACGGTGGAGGTGGCGCCGTCGCCGGCGGCGATTTCTTCCAGGATCACCGCGAGCGCAAGATAGTCCCAGGCCCGCGCCGTCGTAGTCGGTGGGAACGGCCACGCCGTAGCAGGCCCAGTGCGGCCAGTCCCTTGAGGGCTTCGGCCGGGAACTGGTGGGTCTTGTCCCATTCGGCCGCGAAGGGTGTGATCTGGTCCTGCACAAAAGGCGCGCACGGCGTCCTGGACGGCGCGATGTTCTTCAGAAAGCAACATGGATCAGCGTCCTCACCAAGGCAGCGGCTGGGCCGTCGTAATTGAAAAAGGCGCCGTTGTCGGCGGCCGTCAGGCCGTCCAGCACCTGACGCAGGCTCGCGGCGCTGGTGTCGACGTCGATGTCGGCCTCCTGGCCACCCATGTCGGTCTTCACCCAGCCCGGATGCAGGCTGACGCACAGGGCGCGGCCTTCCAGCGCCAGCGCCATGTCCTTCATCACCGAGTTGGCCGCCGCCTTGGAGGCCCGGTAGACCCAGCCGGCCGAATTGGCCCGCAGCGTCATCGAGCCCATGCGGGAGGACAGGATGCCGATGCGGGCATCCGGTGCGAGGGCGTCGAGCAATTGCGGCAGCACTCGCATCGGGCCCAGCACGTTGGTGTGCATCACCGCATCGAAGTCCGCCTGGCTGGGCGGGCTGCAGGCCGATGGTGCGCGGGCCGTAGAGGCCGGCCACGTACATCACGCGGTTGAACTGGAAGCCGTCCAGCTGCCAGGCCAGACCGGCGATGCTGGCCACGTCCGAGACGTCCCAGCTTGATGGCGGTGGCGCCGAGCGCCCGCAGGCGCTGCAGGCTCTCTTCATCGCGGGCGGTGGCGACCACCTGGTCGCCGGACTCGCGATGCTGCCGCACCAGCGCCAGGCCGATGCCGCGGGACGCGCCAATGATCAGCACCTGGGCCATCAGATCAGCTCCACGCCGACGGCGGTGGCTTCACCGCCGCCAATGCACAGCGCGGCCACGCCGCGCTTGAGCTGGCGATGCTTCAGCGCGCCCAGCAGGGTCACCAGGATGCGGGCGCCGGAGGCCCCGATCGGATGGCCCAGCGCCACGGCGCCGCCATTGACGTTGACGATCTCGTGCGGCAGCTTGAACTCGGCCATGGCGGCCATGGTCACGGCGGCGAAGGCTTCGTTCACTTCCCACAGGTCGACGCTCTTGGCGTCCCACTGGTTCTTGGCCAGCAGCTTCTGGATGGCACCGACGGGGGCGGTGGTGAACCATTCCGGCGCGTTGGCATGCACCGCGGTCCCGACGATGCGGGCCACCGGCGTCAGGCCCGCGGGCGCGGGCGGTGGATTCACGCATCAGCACCAGCGCGGCGGCGCCATCGCTGATCGAGGACGAGGTGGCGGCGGTGATGCTGCCGTCCTTCTTGAAGGCGGGCTTGAGCATGGGGATCTTGTCCAGCTTGGCCTTGAACGGCTGCTCGTCGCGGGCGATGACGGTCTCGCCGCCCTTCCGGCCAGGGTCACCGGGGCGATTTCCCAGGCGAAGCTGCCGTCTTCATTGGCGCGTTTGCTGCGCTCGGTGGAAGCGATGGCGAACTGGTCCTGCGCTTCGCGGGTGAAGGCGTACTTGTCGACGCATTGCTCGGCGAACACGCCCATGGCCTTGCCGCGCTCGTAGGCGTCTTCCAGGCCGTCCAGGGCCATGTGGTCATACATCTGCGCGGCGCCGTATTTCACGCCCTTGCGCGCAAACATCAGGTGCGGCGCATTGGTCATCGACTCCATGCCGCCGGCGACCAGCACATCGGCGCTTTCCGCCTTGAGGGTGTCGTGGGCGAACATGACGGCGCGCATGCCGGCGCCGCACATCTTGGACAGCGTCACCGCGCCGACCGACTGCGGCAGGCCGGCCTTGAGCACCGCCTGGCGGGCGGGCGCCTGGCCCTGACCGGCCATCAGGCAATTGCCCATGAAGGTTTCATTGATCGCATCACCGGGGATGCCGGCGCGCTCCACCGCGGCCTTGATCGCCACGGCGCCCAGTTCCCAGGCGGACAGCCCGGCGAAATCACCCAGCAGGCCGCCGATGGGGGTGCGGGCGGCGGACACGATGACAATGGGATCGGACATGAGAGTCTCCTTGGTTCAGCTTGTGGATCGGGGTGGGCCGTGCGGGACGGCCGTCATTGAATCGGCAGTTCGCGATGCTCCGGCTCCGGCGCCTGGGGCGCGGGTTCGGCCGCCTGCACGCGAAAGCGCTTGTGGGAATCGTAGGGAAACACGTCGTGCACATGGCCGGCAAGAATGCGCTGCTTGTGCGTCTGCCAGAAGGCAGGCTCCAGCAGATCCGCATGGTGAGCCATGAAGGCCTCCCGCACCTCGCCATGGCCCAGCAGGAAAGGGCCGAAGGTCTCGGGGAACACGTCGTGCTTGCCGACCGGATACCAGACCTCGCCGGACATTTCGTCCTCTTCATTGCGCGGCGCGGGCACCTCGCGGAAGTTGCAGTCGGTCAGGTATTCGATTTCGTCGTAGTCGTAGAACACCACCTTGCCGTGGCGGGTGACACCGAAGTTCTTCCACAGCATGTCGCCGGGGAAGATGTTGGCGGCCACCAGGTCCTTGATGGCATTGCCGTACTCCACCACCGCATGCTCCAGCTGGGCCGGTGAGGCCTCCTGCAGGTAGATGTTGAGCGGCACCATGCGACGCTCGATGTAGAGGTGGTGAATGATCAGGTCGTCGCCGTTTTCTTCGATCAGGCTGGGGCAGAAATGCATCAGCTCCGCCACCAGCTCGTCCTCGAAGCGGTGGCGCGGGAAGGCCACGCGGGTGTATTCCAGCGTGTCGGCCATGCGCCCCACGCGGTCGTGTTGCTTCACCAGCAGGTACTTGCGCTGGATCTGCTCGCGGGTGGTGTCCTTCTGCGGCGGATAGAAGTCCTTAATCACCTTGAAGACGAAGGGATACGAGGGCAGATCGAACACCAGCATCACCATGCCCTTGATGCCGGGGGCGATGCGGAACTTGTCCGAGCTGTGACGCAGATGGTTGAGGAAGTCGCGGTAGAACAGGTTCTTGCCCTGCTTCTGCAAGCCCAGCGTGGAATAGATTTCCGAGCGCGGCTTGCGCGGCATCAGCGTGCGCAGGAACTGCACGTAGGCACTGGGGACTTCCATGTCCACCAGGAAATAGGCCCGCGCGAAGCTGAACAGCATCAGCAGGTCGTCCTCGCCGAAGAGCGCGGCGTCGATGTAGAGCAGCCCGGGCTGCGCCGTGTCCTCCAGATGCAGGATCGGCAGCGCAAACGCGGTTTCGGTGAAGCCGTTGACGATCTTGCCCACGATGTAGGCGCCCTTGTTCCGGTAGAACAGCGACGACAGCACCTGCACCTGGAAGTTGGTGCGCCAGCGGAAGTTGCCCAGCTGGCGACTGATGGCCTGCAGCACGCAGTCGATGTCCCGGGCGAGGTCCTCGAACTCCAGGTCCAGCTGGAAGTTCCAGACGATGCGCATGAAGGTGTCGCGCAGCGTGTCGTGGGAGGGGTAGTAGCAGCGGTAGGTGGGCTGCGCGGCGGGCTCGTCGTTCTCGATGTATTCGGTCGAGATGGCGGGCCGCACGAAGATGAAATCGTTGTGGAAGTAGCTGTGGTGCAGCAGCCGGGTGCAGACCGAATTGAAGAAGGTCTCCGCCAGCTCCGGCTGGCGGTGATTGGTCAGCAGGCCGATGTAGTGCAGCTTGACCTGCTGCCACACATCAGTCGGCAGCGCGCTGGCCTGATAGCGCTGCTCCAGCAGGGTCACCGCTTCGTCGACCCGCAGGTCGTAGAACTCGATCCGCTCCCGCTGCGCCCCGCTGCTGGCCGCGCCAGTCCGCCTGCTCGAAGCGCTGCTTGGCGCTGGCGCTGGCGGCGCGGAACAAGCGATAGTGCTTGTTGAAGCCCTCCAGCAGGGCCATCGCGATCTGGAAAGCGCGGGGGTCGGTCAGTTCATGAGGAAACATGGGCCTGCCTGCTGGTGGGGCGCGGGTGAGCGCGGAGGTCCGGTCGGTGCCGGCGGCGTCAGCCCTGCGGCGTCGCCGACGCGGGGGCGGGGACGGGCGTCGGTGTCGATGCAGGGCGTCCGGTCCCGCGCGCAGCGTCGTAACGCTGGTGCAGGGCCTCGAGCGCGCGCCGGTAGGCCGGGGTGACGTCGTCCGCATGGGCGGCCGACACGCTGAGATCCTTGAGCAGGCCGTTGTGCAGGCCGTAGACCCAGCCATGCACGGTGACCGACTGACCGCGGGCCCAGGCGTCCTGCACCACCGTGGTCTGGCAGGCGTTGCGGGCCTGTTCCAGCACGTTCAACTCGCACAGGGCATTGACGCGCTGATCTTCCGGCAGCTGGTCCAGCCAGTCCTGATGATGATTGCGCACATCCTGCACATGACGCAGCCAGTTATCGACCAGCCCGACCCGCAGGTCCTGCAACGCGGCGCGGACGCCGCCGCAGTTGCTGTGGCCGACGATGATGATGTGGCGCACCTTCAGCTCATCCACCGCGAACTGCATCACCGAGAGGCAGTTCAGGTCGGAGTGCACCACCACGTTGGCCACGTTGCGATGCACGAACAGCTCACCGGGCAGCAGGTCCACCAGCTCGTTGGCGGGGACGCGGCTGTCGGCGCAGCCGATCCACAGGTACTGGGGTGTCTGCTGCTTGAGCAGGCGGGAGAAGAACCCGGGGGTGTCGTCTTCCGTCTGCGCCGCCCAACGTTTGTTGTTGTTCAGCAGGTCTTGGAGTTCGTTCGTGCTCATGGGTCCGATTTTGTCACCGGCGGCCAGGTCCGACCTTCGCCGGTCGGGCAGCGACCCTTACATCGTCTCGGCGAACAGCTCGCGGCCGATCAGCATGCGCCGGATCTCGGACGTACCCGCCCCGATTTCGTAGAGCTTGGCGTCACGCCAGAGCCGGCCCAGCGGATATTCGTTGATGTAGCCGTTGCCGCCGAAGATCTGGATGCCTTCGCCGGCCATCCAGGTGGCTTTTTCGGCGCACCAGAGGATGACGGAGGCGCAGTCCTTGCGCACCTGGCGCACATGGGCGCCGTCGAGGGCGTCCAGGTTCTTGCCAACGGTGTAGCAGAACGCGCGGGCGGCCTGCAGCACGGTGTACATGTCGGCCATCTTGCCCTGGATCAGCTGGAACTCGCCGATGCTCTGGCCAAACTGCTTGCGGTCGTGGATGTAAGGGATGACGTTGTCCATCACCGCCTGCATGATGCCGATGGGACCCGCGGCCAGCACAGCGCGCTCGTAATCCAGGCCGGACATCAGCACCTTGGTGCCGCCCCCCACGGTGCCCAGCACATTCTCGGCCGGCACTTCCACATCCTTGAACACCAGCTCGCCGGTGTGGCTGCCGCGCATGCCCAGCTTGTCCAGCTTCTGGGCGATGGAGAAGCCCTTCATGCCCTTCTCGATCAGGAAGGCGGTCATGCCGCGGGCGCCGAGTTCGGGTTCCGTCTTGGCGTAGACCACCAGGGTGTCGGCATCGGGGCCGTTGGTGATCCACATCTTGTTGCCGTTGAGGACGTAATACCCGCCCTTGTCGTCGGCCCGCAGCTTCATGCTGACGACGTCGGAGCCGGCGCCCGGTTCGCTCATGGCCAGGGCACCGACGTGCTCACCGCTGATGAGCTTGGGCAGGTATTTGCGTTTCTGCGCGTCGGTGCCGTTGCGCTTGATCTGGTTGACGCACAGATTGCTGTGGGCGCCGTAGCTCAGGCCCACCGAGGCCGAGGCGCGGCTGATTTCTTCCATGGCGACCATGTGGGCCAGGTAGCCCATGCCGGCGCCGCCGAATTCCTCGGGGACGGTGATGCCCAGCACGCCCAGGTCGCCCATCTTGCGCCACAGGTCCATGGGGAACTGGTCGCTGCGGTCGATCTCGGCAGCGCGGGGGGCGATTTCCGCATCGGCGAAGGCGCGGACGGCGTCACGCAGCGCTTCGATGTCTTCGCCAAGGAAAAAGTTCAGGCCAGGCAGGTTCATCCAGATGTCTCCTCGACCGCCTCTGCCCGGACGAGGACGCCGGGCAGGACAGATTCTTTGATGGTTCGAGCGTGAGGTCAGTGCCGGGCCCGCGCCGCCCGCCACCGCGGGAAAACCCTTGGATTGGCTGACGTGCACGGCATGGCATTGACGTTCACGTCAATTCTAAGGTGAGCGCGGGCCGGTTGGGGGTAGCGCAGAAATACTTAAGGGGTGGGGGCTCGTCCCATCACTTCGAGGCGCCGAGATGCCCACTGAGCACCAGCGAGGCACGAAGCATGTCGTTGATGCGGGTCTGCCAGCCATCCCCGGTGGACCGTAGCGCCTCGAGGATGTCGACGTCCAGACGCAGTTTGACCGGCTGTTTGGTGAGTGCCGCCTTGCTTCCCAGCGGGCGACCGCGGCGACGCGCGGCGATCAGTTCTGGCGTGTGTACCTCACCCACCGCGCCAGCCTTGGCTTGGGCCAGCGATTCGCGCAGCTCGGGCAGCGCCTCCCCGGCGTCGGCCTCGATCGCCGCTGCCACCTTCTCAATGTCCAGAGTCTTGAGCTGTTTCATTCAACCTCCAACGGATTCGCCAGGGACTGACGCTCTCTTTGACGTCGCCCTTGCCATTCACCTTGACGTTGGCCTGCTCCGATTTGGCATACACCATCGCGAGCAGCACGACTTGTTCGTCCACGAAGTGCCAGTAGATGATGCGTGCACCCCCTCGCTTGCCCATGCCTTCGCGCTGCCAGCGCACCTTGCGGGCGCCTTCACCGCCGGGAATCACATCCCCAGCATCGGGATTGCACGAGATGAACTCGATGAATTCATGCCTTTCATCTTCCGACCACACCTTGCCTGCCTGCTTTTGGAATGCAGGCGTTTCAATCACTGTTCGCATTGATTGTGCACCCAAACAATTCGGCGATCAACTCCCTTGCTGATGTTTGGGACGTTAATCTGAACGGGTGCGCAGCGGCATGGCGCGCAGTGGTGGAACCCTGTCCAGGCGTGACTGGGACCCGCCGTTCGATGACTCCCCTGAGGGGTTCGACGGCGCCCGGCGCGTCGGTCGGCCAGCAGGCCGACCGGAGGGGTGCTTACAGGAACCGCTCCAGCAGCTTCTTCGACCCGCGATCCATCGCGAACCGGTCCGGCACCAGGAAGTGGATGCCATGGCTGCTCGCAATCAGCAGACGGCCTTCGCCCAGACGCCGGATGTCCTCTTCGCTCTTGAGGATGAAACTCGTCGGGCCGCGGTCCGTCTCCACCGTCCACTCGCTCGGCGTCGAGAACGTCGAGACGCTCACCACCCGCTGCACGGTCGGCATCATTTCGCGCCCGGCCAACTCCTCCTGCAGCAGGCTGCGCACCGCCTCCGGCTGACGATCCAGGTGATCGATCCAGGCGATCTCATGCCCGTCCTCGCCCACCAGCGCAATGCCCTCGTCAGGCGCGCTCAGCGGATGGGCGCGCACCGGCGTCACGTTGTCATGGATGCGGCCCTGCAGGTCCACCAGCTGCAGGCGTCCGAAGGCATTGCGGACCAAGTGTTGAATGTTGCTCATCAAAAACTCCTTGGCCTCAGGCGTTGGCGGTGTGGGCATTGGCATTGGGCGGCACCACGACCACCGCTTCCTCCGCCTCCTGGTCCACCCGGCGCGCCTGCGCCTCCCACAGGCGCCAGTAGGCGCCCTGCTTGGCGATCAGCTCGTCATGCGGTCCCACTTCCACGATCTCGCCGCGGTCCATCACCACCAGGCGGTCCGCCTTGCGCAGCGTGGAGAGTCGGTGCGCAATCGCGATCGTCGTGCGGCCCCGCACCAGGTTGTCCAGCGCCTTCTGGATTTCCTTCTCGGTTTCGGTATCCACCGCCGAGGTCGCCTCGTCCATGATCAGGATGCGCGGATCGATCAGCAGCGCGCGCGCAATCGAAATACGCTGGCGCTCACCGCCCGACAGCCCCTGGCCGCGTTCCCCCACCAGGGAGTCATAGCCCTGCGGCAGTCGCAGGATGAATTCATGCGCATGGGCGGCACGGGCGGCAGCCACGATCTCCTCGCGGGTCGGCGTCCGGTTTGCCGTAGGCGATGTTCTCCGCGATGGTCCCGAAGAACAGGAACGGCTCCTGCAGCACCAGGCCGATGTGGCGACGGAAATCCGACAGGCGGAAACGACGCAGGTCCACGCCATCCACCTTGATGGCGCCTTCGGTCACGTCGTAGAACCGGCAGATCAGATTCACCAGCGTGCTCTTGCCGGAGCCGCTGTGACCCACCAGGCCGATCATCTCGCCGGGTTTGATCTCCAG
The DNA here is from genome assembly GCA_022114975.2 of Lampris megalopsis. Taxonomy (NCBI): domain Eukaryota; kingdom Metazoa; phylum Chordata; class Actinopteri; order Lampriformes; family Lampridae; genus Lampris; species Lampris megalopsis. Next base: position 21,865 of record JAJHIY020001748.1, read on the forward strand.
ATTCAGATCGCGGATGACGGTGCGGTTGCCATACCGGAAGCCGATGTCCTGCAGCGTGATGCCGCCCTCCACCCGCTCCAGCTTCACCGGATGGGTCGGTTCGGGCACGTTGACTGATGGTCCAGGATGTCGAAGATGCGCTTGGCACCGGCGGCGGCCTTCTGCGTCACCGACACGATGCGGCTCATCGAATCCAGCCGCCCGTAGAAGCGTCCGATGTACGCGAGGAACGCCGTCAAGGTACCCACGGTGATCTGCGAATGGGCGATCAGGTAGATGCCGAAGGCCCACACCACCAGCAGGCCGATCTCGGTCAGCAGCGCGACGGTCGGTGAGAACAGGCTCCAGGTCTTGTTCAGCCGGTCGTTGACCGCCAGGTTGTGGTCATTGGCCTGCTTGAAGCGCTGCGCTTCGCGGCGCTCCTGCGCAAAGGCCTTCACCACCCGGATGCGGGAATGGTGTCGGCCAGCACCGAGGTCACCTCGCCCCACACCCGGTCGATCTTCTCGAAACCAGTCCGCAGGCGGTCCCGCACCAGATGGATCATCCAGGCGATGAAGGGCAGCGGCACCAGGGTGGCCAGTGCCAGCCAGGGATTGGTGGTGAACAGGATCACCGTGATCATGCCCAGCATCAGGCAGTCGGTGATGAAATCCAGCGCATGCAGCGACAGGAACACGCTGATCCGGTCGGTTTCCGAACCGATGCGGCTCATCAGGTCGCCGGTGCGCTTGGAGCCAAAATATTCCAGCGACAGACCCAGCAGATGCTGGAAGGTGGCAGTGCGCAAATCGGCGGCAATCCGTTCCGACACCAGCGCCAGGATGTAGGTTTTGGCCCAGCCGAGCACCCAGGACACCAGCGCCGCCCCGAAGAGGCCGCTGAGATAGAGCATCACCAGCCCCGGATCGATCTGCTGCCCCTGCTGGAAGGGGATCAGCACCTTGTCCATCAGCGGCATGGTCAGGTAGGGCGCCACCAGCGTGGCGCCGGTCGCCCCCATCATCAGCAGGAAACCGAGCAACAACTGGCCCTGATAGGGCCGAGCGAAGCGCCACAGGCGCAGCAGCACCCAGGTGGACGGCGGCGTGTGCAGTTCACGCGCGCAGCTCGGGCATTCCTCGCTGTCCTCCGGCAGCACCGCCTGGCAGCTGGGGCACAGCTCGGGTTCTTCGCTCTGCGCACGAACCGGCTCGGCCCGGGTGTTGAAGGCGTCCTGGAAGCGCTGGGCCTGCAGGTTGGCCCGCATGGTGAAGCGCCACTGGGCCAGGCGGCCGCGGCCGTCCGTCAGCTCCAGCAGGCCGACGCCGGCATGGTCGCTCAGCAGCAGGCGCAGGGCGGGGGTGAGCGGCCATTCCTGGAACGCACCGCCGGGCTCCGCGGCCAGCAGGCGCTGATCCGTGAGTTGCAGCACGCCCGAAGAAAAGCGCAATTGGGTGTCGAGGTCAACCTCCAGCGAGGCCCGGACGTTTTCGCCAGGGTGCAGTCGCGCTTGAAGTGCCTCCGCCGCCGGACTGGCCGAAACGACAGGATGTGAATGCTGCATTTGTGATTGTTCTGAGGAAATGACCGTAACGGTATGGCAGGATTTTCTCCCAAGGAAACTGTTCAGGACCGTCCGCGGTTGACCCCGGCCCGCGAAGCCCCGGTTTCTTGAGCGCACAATTGCGCTTTGCATCCTCTTCCGGTAGCCGGTCCCCCCTTCCACGTCTCCCCCCAAATGAGCCGACACGACGACATCAAGCTCCTGCGCATCAACTACCTGCGCGGCCCCAACATGTGGACCTATCGCCCGGTGCTGGAAACCTGGCTGGACCTCGGGGACCTGGAAAACCATCCCTCCCACCTGCTGCCCGGTTTCACCGAGCGGCTCACCAGCGCCTGCCCGCCCTGGTGGAGCACCACTGCGGCGTCGGTGAGCGCGGCGGCTTCCTGCAGCGCCTGACCGAAGGCACCTGGATGGGCCATGTGATGGAGCATGTGGTCATCGAGCTGCTGAACCTGGCGGGCATGCCCACCGGCTTCGGCCAGACCCGGTCCACCAGCCAGACCGGCGTCTACCGCATGGTCTTCCGCGCCCGGGACGAGCAGGTGGCCCGTGAAGCCCTGGCCCAGGGCCATGCGCTGCTGATGGCCACCATCAACGACCAGCCCTTCGACGTGGACGCCGCTGTCCATGCCATCCGGGACAAGCTGGACGACTGCTACCTCGGCCCCTCCACCGCCGCCATCGTGGCCGCCGCCACCGATCGCCGCATTCCCCACATCCGCCTGAACGACGGCAACCTGGTCCAGCTGGGCTACGGCGGCCGCCAGCGCCGCATCTGGACGGCCGAGACGGACATGACCAGCGCCATCGCCGAAGGCATCGCGCGGGGACAAGGACCTGACCAAGGACCTGCTCAAGTCGGTCGGCGTGCCTGTGCCTGCGGCCAGGCGGTCAAGACGGCCGAACAGGCCTGGGACGTCGCCCAGGACCTGGGCCTGCCGGTGGTGGTCAAGCCGTCGGACGGCAACCATGGCCGTGGCGTCACCCTGGACCTGCGCCGCCAGCCCGACGTGGAAGCCGCCTTCCATCTGGCCGACGCCGAAGGCTCGGAAGTGTTGGTTGAAAGCTACATTCCGGGCATGGAGCACCGGCTGCTGGTCGTCGGCGGCCAGGTGGTCGCTGCGGCCCGCGGGGAAGAAGCCTGGATCACCGGCGACGGCACCCATACCGTCATCGAGCTGATCGACCTGCAGATCAACACCGATCCGCGCCGCGGCCTGACCGAGGATTTCCCGCTCAACCGCATCGACATCCGCGAAGACGCGGTGGTGCTGCTGGAGCTGCAGCGCCAGGGCCTGACCGGCGACGGCATCCCTGAAGCCGGCCGCCGGGTGCTGATCCAGCGCAACGGCAACGTCGCCATCGACTGCACCGCGCAGGTCCATCCGGAAGTGGCGCATGCCGTCTCCCTGGCCGCCCGCACCATCGGCCTGGACATCGCCGGCGTCGACCTGGTCACCAGCGACATCGGCAAGCCGCTGTCCGAGACCGGCGGCGCCATCGTCGAGGTCAATGCCGGTCCGGGCCTGCTGATGCACCTGAAGCCGGCGGAAGGCATGCCGCAGCCGGTGGGCCAGGCCATCATCGACCACCTGTTCGCCGAAGACGAGAACGGCCGCATCCCCCATCGTCGGCGTGGCCGGGTCGAAGGGCACCTCGCAGGTCTCGCGCCTGGTGGCCTGGCTGCTGCACCTGAATGGCCGCCACGTGGGCCTGGCCTGCGGCGACGGCCTGTTCCTCGGCACCCGCCGCGTGGAACGCAAGCCCAGCGCCCACTGGGCCGCCAGCCATCGCCTGCTGATGAACCGCTCGGTGGATGCCATCGTCGTGGGAAAACAGCGCCGGCATCATCCTGAGCGACGGTCTGGCCTATGACCGCTGCCAGGTCGGCGTCGTCACCGACATGGGCCGGGTGCCCGAACTGGACAACCACGACATCCTGACCGAAGACCAGCTCTACAAGGTGATGATGCGCACCCAGGTGGACGTGGTGCTGGCCGACGGCGCCGCGGTGCTGAATGCGGACGAGCCTCGCCTGGTCGAGATGGCGCCGCTCTCCGACGGCGAAGTGCTCTTCTACGCGCTGGACGCCGGCAATGCCGCCCTCGTGGACCACCGCGCCAAGGAAGGCCGCTGCGTCTTCCTGCAGGGCGGTGCGGCGGTGCTGGCCCAGGGCAGCTCGGAAACCTCCGGCGCCAATGTGGACAGCCTGCGCGCCCGCTTCAAGGCCGCCGGCCAGGACGTGGCGGCAGACGCCGTGCTGGCCGCGGTGGCCACCGCCTGGGCCCTGGGCATCTCTCCCGAACTGATCGCGCCGGTCTCGATACCTTCGTGCCCGAACTGCCCCCAATAAAAGAACAGACGAACCGAAAGACGACAGATGGAAGTCTCTCGCACCCGCGCACTTCGTGGCCCCAACATGTGGAGCCGTCATACCGCCATTGAGGCGGTGGTCCACTGCAGCGACACGGAACGCACCATCGCCGACATGGCCGGCTTCGAGGCCCGCCTGCGCGCCCTTTTCCCCGGCGTCGGCCCCCTGCGGCCGGCCAGCAGCGCCAAGACCCCGATCTCCCTGGCCCATGTGCTGGAGCAGGCCGCCCTGGCGCTGCAGGCGCAGGCCGGCTGCCCGGTGACCTACAGCCACACCCACACCACCTCCGAAGCGGGCACCTATCAGGTGGTCGTTGAATACAGCGAGGAAGACGTCGGCCGCATGGCCTTCGACAAGGCGGTGGAACTGATCAACGCGGCCGCCACCGGCGGCACCTTCGATGCGGACGCCGCCGTGCGCGCCCTGCGCGAGACGGATGAAGACATCCGCCTCGGCCCCTCGACCGGCTCCATCGTCGAGGCCGCCTGCAAGCGCGGCATCCCGTTCCGTCGCCTGACCCAGGGCAGCCTGGTGCAGCTCGGCTGGGGCGTGAAGCAGCGCCGCATCTGGGCGGCCGAAGTCGACGCCACCCAGCGCCGTCTCCGAATCCATCGCCCAGGACAAGGACCTCTCCAAACGCTTGCTGCAGTCGGCCGGCGTGCCGGTGCCCATCGGCGCGCCGGTCAGCACCGTCGATGAAGCCTGGGACGTGGCGCAGGAGATCGGCCTGCCGGTCGTGGTCAAGCCGCTGGACGGCAACCAGGGCAAGGGCGTGACGGTCAACGTGGCCTCGCGCGCCCATCTGGAAATCGCCTACAAGGCCGCCGAGGACATCGGCACGGTGATGGTGGAGAAGTTCCTGCCCCGGCAGCGACTACCGCCTGCTGGTGGTCGGCGACAAGCTGGTCGCCGCCGCCCGCCGCGACCCGCCGAATGTGATCGGCGACGGCACCCACACCGTGCGTGAACTGGTGGCCAAGGTCAACGAAGACCCGCGCCGCGGCGACGGTCATGCGACCTCGCTGACCAAGATCCGCCTCGACGACATCGCCATCGCGCGTCTGGACCTGCAAGGCCTGACGCCCGACTCGGTGCCCGAAAAGGGCCAGCGCGTCATCCTGCGCAACAACGCCAACCTGTCCACCGGCGGCACCGCCACCGACGTGACCGATGACGTGCATCCGGAAGTGGCCGCTCGCGCCATTGCCGCCGCCCAGGTGGTCGGCCTGCATGTCTGCGGCGTGGACGTGGTGGCGGAAAGCGTGCTGCGTCCGCTGGAAGAGCAGAACGGCGGCATCGTGGAAGTGAACGCAGCGCCCGGCCTGCGCATGCACCTGAGCCCCTCCTACGGCAAGGGCCGGGATGTCGGCGAAGCCATCATCGCCAGCCTCTACGGCCACGGCAGCCGCGGCGACAAGGGCGAAGACGGCCGCATTCCCATCGTGGCGGTGACCGGCACCAACGGCAAGACCACCACGTCCGCGCCTGGTGGCCCACATGTTCGCCACCCAGAACATCGTCGTGTCGTG
>JAJHIY020001749.1:5000-12500 GCA_022114975.2 Lampris megalopsis
GTTGAGCCATTTTCAAAACCATGAAATGTCAGTTTTTATAAATTTGGTAAGAAATGTCAATATTAACACCAGCCTTGATGTGTTTCATCACCATGCAGTCCTGTCATTCAGTTTCCAGCTCAGTAAACATGTCTGTGTTTAGCACCTCTGTAACAACAGACAAATCTTCACCGGCGAGCTGGGCTGAGGCATGAAACACTACCCCTAATCCTTATGTCACCATTCACATGAAGAAGCCCTTCTAGTCAACCGACTGGGAAGCCAAGCCGTGGAAAGACAGCCGAACTAACTACTGCCTAACCCTGAACTGCTCCTCTTGCTAACCTCAACCCAGAACTTCTTCATTAGCTCACCTCAACACCTAAACTTAACCACTAGCCGATGTTACCCCAGGACGTTAGCCTTAAACTTAACCACTAGCCGATGTTACCCCAGGACGTTAACCTTAAACTTAACCACTAGCCGATGTTACCCCAGGACGTTAACCTTAAACTTAACCACTAGCCGATGTTACCCCAGGACGTTAACCTTAAACATAACCACTAGCCGATGTTACCCCAGGACGTTAACCTTAAACATAACCACTAGCCGATGTTACCCCAGGATGCTAACCTTAAACATAACCACTAGCATACTGGCTGTATGTCATTAGCACTCCGATATTCTGCCAAGCTCTAGAGCACGAGGCCTCCAACACTGATACTGCAGCTTTAACACAGCACATACAGAATAGTACGGCACCATGGGATTCTGCCAAGCTCTAGAGCACGAGGCCTCCAACACTGATACTGCAGCTTTAACACAGCACATACAGAATAGTACGGCACCATGGGATTCTGCCAAGCTCTAGAGCACGAGGCCTCCAACACTGATACTGCAGCTTTAACACAGCACATACAGAATAGTACGGCACCACGGGATTCTGCCAAGCTCTAGAGCACGAGGCCTCCAACACTGATACTGCAGCTTTAACACAGCACATACAGAATAGTACGGCACCATGGGATTCTGCCAAGCTCTAGAGCACGAGGCCTGCAACATTGATACTGCAGCTTTAACACAGCACATACAGAATAGTACGGCACCATGGGATTCTGCCAAGCTCTAGAGCACGAGGCCTCCAACACTGATACTGCAGCTTTAACACAGCACATACAGAATAGTACGGCACCATGGGATTCTGCCAAGCTCTAGAGCACGAGGCCTCCAACACTGATACTGCAGCTTTAACACAGCACATACAGAATAGTACGGCACCATGGGATTCTGCCAAGCTCTAGAGCACGAGGCCTCCAACACTGATACTGCAGCTTTAACACAGCACAAACAGAATAGTACGGCACCATGGGATTCTGACAAGCTCTAGAGCACGAGGCCTCCAACACTGATACTGCAGCTTTAACACAGCACATACAGAATAGTACGGCACCACGGGATTCTGCCAAGCTCTAGAGCACGAGGCCTCCAACACTGATACTGCAGCTTTAACACAGCACATACAGAATAGTACGGCACCATGGGATTCTGCCAAGCTCTAGAGCACGAGGCCTGCAACATTGATACTGCAGCTTTAACACAGCACATACAGAATAGTACGGCACCATGGGATTCTGCCAAGCTCTAGAGCACGAGGCCTCCAACACTGATACTGCAGCTTTAACACAGCACATACAGAATAGTACGGCACCATGGGATTCTGCCAAGCTCTAGAGCACGAGGCCTCCAACACTGATACTGCAGCTTTAACACAGCACATACAGAATAGTACGGCACCATGGGATTCTGCCAAGCTCTAGAGCACGAGGCCTGCAACATTGATACTGCAGCTTTAACACAGCACATACAGAATAGTACGGCACCATGGGATTCTGCCAAGCTCTAGAGCACGAGGCCTCCAATACTGATACTGCAGCTTTAACACAGCACATACAGAATAGTACGGCACCATGGGATTCTGCCAAGCTCTAGAGCACGAGGCCTCCAGCACTGATACTGCAGCTTTAACACAGCACATACAGAATAGTACGGCACCATGGGATTCTGCCAAGCTCTAGAGCACGAGGCCTCCAGCACTGATACTGCAGCTTTAACACAGCACATACAGAATAGTACGGCACCACGGGATTCTGCCAAGCTTCGAGACGGCATGACCGCCGAACAAGAGCGCGCCGGTAATAGGAAGTAAACACAAAAACAGAAATTCATTGTGTCACGCCGGGCTGTATGTTAAGTCAGCCAAATCCCACTGAAAACTGACAGGCTATGCATATTTAACCCCCCCATTGAAGATAGCTTTGTCAGTAAAGCCTTTGGTTTGTAATTGGTCGCTCCAACGTGGCCTTAGAGAGGACTGCTCACTTGCAGCTTCAAACAGAGACGTTTGCCGGCTGCATTTTGTTCTTCCACAACTTCCGTCTTTCGCCGCTGGCGATGCTGTCAGTGAACACGGATCCTTCTTTTTTGTAGAAAGGTCAGGATGACTTTGATGGGCCGTGGTGCTGTCTGCCAGAGGTGGCACAATTTCACACATTCTTTATCAAGTACAAGTACACATACCTGTGTACAAAAAGACTTGGGTAAAAATAGAAGTACTGCTTCAACTTCTTTGCTCAAGTAAAAGTAAAACCTAGGGGCTCCAAGTATTAAAGGCAAACGTAGCCCTCTGGACGGCACGTCTACAGCCCCCCTTTTGACAAGCGGCTGTTTCTGTTAAGTATTAATGAGGTAACAGCGGAAGTGCAACGCTAACGGAGCCTCGCATCAATCTGAAGTCTATTAAACTTCAACCATTCTAACTTCAAATAAGATGTTAAAATATATGCTTAGAAATTATGAAAATTAACTTTGTTCCCATGTACGAATCAATGTTCTATGTCAGCAACACAACTCGGACCATTATGATCAACACAAGAACAACACACTTCAGCTCTACTTCATCTCTAAACCATTACTACAGTCAGTAGTAAATTAGCTAGTGAGAACAGAAAAGACACCTTTTTCCTGTATATGTGGGCTTTTTTTTCTTTTTTCAGATTTGATGGGAAATTCTTGAACGCAAGAAGCTCGTGCTTTTTCGGTTGGCACAAGACAACGCATTCGCCAAGAATCGTTCTTAGAGCCAACGACTTCACACTTGGCTCCATCCATGGCCTTATTTAAGAAGAAGGCGGCCATGGATGGAGAATGTCTTGCTGCTCTGCATCTGCTCTGGCAGCAATGTCGGCTGCTCGACTTTCATCCGTGGCGCTGCTGGTCACATTCACTAGACGCCTTTTCTCCACCATGGCGTCTCCCTCTCTTGTCTGTTTCGTCTCGTTACATCTGCCACGCGTAAGCGTGGATGGATACACCCAGGAATGGTCTTCCTGTTTTGGGTGGCACGGTGGCCCAGTGGTTAGCACTGTCGTCTCACACCAAGAAGGTCCTGGGTTCGAACCCCGGGGTTGTTCAACCTTGGGGGTCCTCCCAGGTTGTCGTCTGTGTGGAGTCTGCATGTTTCCACCATGTCTGCAGTGGGTTTTCTCCAGGTGCTCCGGTTTCCCCCACCATCAAAAAGACATGGGTTAATACTCCTGTCTGTGTCCCTGGCCGAGGCAGTGGAAAGACGGACTGGAGCTGGTCCCTGGGCCCTGCAAGAAGGTGGCAGCCCACTGCTCCCAGCTACACAGATCCCAGCTAGGCTGGCTTAATTTGCAGTAACTGAATTATTGTCCCATCCATTTAGGTTGAAATCGGTCTTGATGTTGGGAAGGCGTGCAATGCAAAATAAAAATAATCGATAATTCCCCTCGAATGCATTAACACTAAAGTGACAAAATGTAAGTAGACATTTGTGTTAAAATGTATGGCGTGAAATCACAAAGTTTTCAGAAAAATTAACACTCAAGTAAAGTACAGATATCTAAAAAAAATCTACTTCAGTACAGTAATGAAGTATTTGTACTTCGTTACTTCCCGCCTCTGCTGTCTGCCCAAATGTGTCAGTGGGCATTTGATTTGAACGAACGCCTGCAGTCTTTTCAAGTCCACCATTTTGTTTGCGGTGTGATGGGAGGGTACCGACATAAAGAAAACCCGTACGTCTACAACAGACAGTAGACATCAAACTAAACACAAACACACATACATACATACACACACACACAAACACATACTCTCAACTTCACCAAAACACACCAACACATGCACAAACCAGAGTACACACACACACACACACACACACACGTGCGCCTGCAAGAATGTGCATGAAACTTCAAATGCCAGCGTAAGGGCAAGATCAAGGGAAGCTGGATATAAAAAGGAAATGACACTGACGTCAGGAAAGAAAGAGAATAAGCTATTCCCCGAAGTGTGCACTTTCATTTCCAAAATGAAAGGGTTATGAGTGGCCCATCTCCTTTTGTGGTGGCGCACACTATATGCAAACCCATTTCAGCAAAATCAAGTTGAGAAGTGCTACACCCAAGCTGCACCGGTGGAGTCGGCCCGCGTAAATCTAAAAAGCATCTCAAAGCATCCCTGTGTTGGCTCTGCTCACTTGTGGGTGTGGGTTTGCTTCTTTTTTGGGGGGGGGGTTGTGTGCACACGTGTGTGTGTGTGTGTGTGTGTGTGTGTGTGTGTGTGTGTGTGTGTGTGTGACTTACTATTGATTCCTGAGGAGATTTACCTCTTAGCCTCCACTGTGCAGGAGCAGAGGGGATTGAACTGGGGACCTTGTGGTTACAGGATGGCCTCTATAACCCCAACCTGTGCTGTTGACCATCACCGAAGCAACGCTCCTGGAATAAACCTGAGGCGCCTGAGGGACGGGCAGAGCGGCAGAGGGCATCCAGGTTGTAAATTCAAGTCTTCAGCTCTCCTTCTGTCCACCCACACCCGCCCACCTACCAACAGGTAAATACTCACTTGGCTGCTGCAGACTGTAGGGAGACTGTGGTGGTCAGTTTGCTTGGTAACATTTAGATGAAGTTTGACAAATAATCCTCGCAGGCATCTCTGTACAGTGTTGGGTCTGGCAAGAAGGACTTTTCATCTCTCGAGGCAATCATTTTCCACTCTGGCACAAGTTACAGCTGAAATTAAGGCTTTTTCTCCATGAATAAATGTTTATTTTGTCCATGTAGCCCATGCAGTCAGACGACATAATGTGTTTCTGCCATGGCTGGAGACACTCTCCATAAACTGCTGCTGACATTTCTGATGTGGCGGGATGAACACTGGTGCAGCGGCTGGAACAGCTTCCTCCTCAAACGGCAAACAGGACTGGGACATGCTGGTGACGCGGCAGTGCTTCTGCTCTACCAAGCTCCAGCCACTATGACGGGGCAACAGTATGGCCGTGTAGTCGGAAATACATTTGACTGTCTGTGTTGGCTTTGGTGCAAAGGCGTCATTGTTACAAGGGTGGGAACTAAAGATGTAACGATACCAAACGTTGATGGTACGACAATATTTAAGATTACAAAGTCCACAATGCGATAGTCATCGCAATATTAAAAAAAAAATTACGACTTGAAAAAGGTCCTTCATGAAATAATAAATCTGACGCATGCAGCATTTCTTATTCGTATAAAATTCATTTTTCCTTTTCACTTAAAGCGCGTCAGCGTCCCTTCTTTAACAACATACTAAAAGTAGCCAGCCATACGCCCATTTCACACCGCGGCCATCTTGGATTTAAAAAAAACCAAGCGGTGGGAACTTAGCCACGCCCCCTTCTTACTTCATTGAAAACACTGCTGGAAGCAACATGTCGTGCTGCTGTGTACCATCCTGCAACTCCTATCAAAGAAGGGAAAGAGATAAATCTGTATAGATATGTGTGTATATATATGTGTGTGTGTATATATATATATATATATATATATGTATATATATTCACTAATCTTTCAATAGTGGGTAGCTCTGTTCTGACACATCATCTTGATAACAGGAAAATGTGTGGATTTATATTGCTTCCCACAAGTATGACATATCCTCATGTGTCCAGTGAGGTTTGGGCGACTCTACCTGATCATGACTACGACGTGAAGCCCCTTTCTGTGGAAGACCAGCTTGACGCAGTAAAGAAACGCATCGCTTTCCTGGAGGATGAAAATAAAAAGCTGAAAAGTGAGCGTTTTGGTCTAGAATGCTTCCAGTGTGCGCCCAATCTGATCAGGTTTTACACTGGTTTTAAGGATTACCACACCCTCAAAGCACTCCTCCTAGCTTTACAGCCTACTGCAGAGTCCATGGTGCGATGGACTCCAATGCAAAGGAACAGCCACAACCTAGAACACATTTCTGTGTCTGGCTTCCATGCAGAGCATTTATGGCTGATTGATCAGTTTTCCCTGTTCTTGTGCCGTGTGAGGCAGGGCTTTGTTGCTCTGGATTTATCTGTACGATTCAATGTGTCGCCGGCCACAGTCAGCAGGAACTGTACGACATGGGCCAACTATTTGCTCTTTATGTTAGGGACCCTCCCAATATGGCCTAGCAGAGCAGCAGTAGACGAGCTAATGCCACCAGTATTCAGGGAATTCTACCCAAACACAAGAGTGATACTAGACTGCACAGAGATCCGCATCGAGACAGCTAGTTGGAAGGTTTTGAACACCATGACATACTCCCATTATAAAAGTAACACTACACTGAAATCCCTAATTGGGATCACTCCCTCAGGGTCAGTTAGCCTGTTAAGTAATCTAGTATACACAGGATGTATTTCTGATAAGGAGATAACTAAGAGGTCAGGTGTTCTGGACCTCTTAGAGTCAGGTGATGAGGTCATGGCCGATAAGGGCTTCCTTATCAAAGACCTGCTCGATGAAATAGATGTAAAACTTGTCATCCCTGCATTTTTAGGCCCAAGTGGACAGTTTAGCTGTGATGAGCTCACAGACACACAGAGTATTGCTGGCTTGAGAATACACGTCGAACGGTCAATAAGACGCATAAAGGAGTACCACATTTTTGATGGGGTCATACCCCTTTCACTAAGTGGAACAGTCAACCAACTGTGGACTGTGTGTGCTCTCCTAACACATGTTCAGGGACCACTGTTTTAAACCTTTGTTAAATTCAGCTGACAAGAAAATAGTGCACACAAACCTTAGATAGATTGAAACATATTTAACTTCATTTCAGTACAGTCCCATTTTTTAGCCCACACCTTGAGATGAGCTATCACTGTCTTAGTTTAGTAAACAATTGATGATTTGAGTTGGTAGTGAGTTCCAGTTTATTGCTACAACAGAATGACAGTTGACCCAACATATTTTAGTTTAAAATGAACCAACAGTTTTGTTAAAGTTAAAGGACAAAGAATGAAAATATTGTAGATGGGACAATCTAATGTATAAATATTGAATGTACAGTATAAAAATGAAATGTATCTTATTTTTTATTTTATTGTGATTAAACAGCTTCTTTGAATACAGCCCTGTGTGTGCGTCTCTCCTCACTGGCAAAGGAGAGGCAGAAAGTACTCGAAGAAGAAAAGATCCAGCTTAGTTT
>JAJHIY020001749.1:17500-22500 GCA_022114975.2 Lampris megalopsis
CCCCGGGGCTCGAACCCAGCACCTTCTTACTGTGAGGCCGCCACGCTAACCGCTGCACCACCGTGCACACACATGCATCTTCCGTGTGGAGAGCCTGATGCGGATGTCAGGCTCACCACGAGGATCTTCCTGCTGCTTCAGGACGGCTGACGTCCACACAGGATGTGACGTCCACACAGGATGTGATGTAGGACACTGTAGGACAACACGCAGCCTGTGCTAGAGAGCAGCGCTTCCGCTGGAGCTCAGCAGAGCTGCAGGAAACAGTGTCGCGTGTCACGCTTCGTTCAGTGTGTTCCTTCATCTTCATCCAGCTCGGTTCAGTTTGGTGTCCTCTAATTTGTTTAGTTGTGTCGTACTTCAGATAAATATTACGAAAGTCTAAATCTATTATTCTGAGTATGTTTAATTGAATCCCAAGTCTGCACGTGCGACAACAAATGTGCCTCTGTGTGATGCTCACATCATGGACACATGCAGGTCACAACATTCTTAAGAAGGATCTGAGAATATATCTGCCACCAATACTACTGCTACTGCTACTACCACTACTACTACTACTACTACTACTATAGTATATATATACTAGCAGTAGAATACATCGCAAATGAAAAGAAAAATAACCCAGTGATTGGTGCTCTCGGGGCCACAGCCACCGTCTCAAACAGTGATGTATTGAATGCATCTCTCTTTGCTTTGCCCAGGGAGACATCCCTTCATACATCTCCCAGAATGCACTGCACAGCGGTGTTGAATGAAGGATGCGCTTTTGGGAAGTGAAGGAGAATCTCCAACAAACTAGACCAGCAAAGTGTCTTGTATCCTGCAGTTGTAATTAAGGCACCTACTTGGGGCGGCACGTTGGCCCAGTGGTTGGCAGCACTGGTGCCTCCCAGCAAGAAGGTCCTGGGTTCGAACCCCAGGCCGTCCCAGGTCCTTTCTGTGTGGAGTTTGCATATTCTCCCCATGTCTGCGTAGGTTTCCTCTGGGAGCTCCGGTTCCCCCCCACCATCAAACAGACATGCATGTTAGGGTTAATACGCCTGCCTGTGCCCCTGAGCAAGGCAGTGGAAGGCAGAACTGGATGGGTTACATGCAGAGGACAAATTCCTTGTAACGTGTACAATGACAAAATAGCGTGTCTTTCTTCTTGCAGAGTGTGTGTCTATATAAAGGTCGTTGCTACTCTGAAGAGAGAGAGAGAGAGAGAGAGGGAGAGAGAGAGAGAGAGAGAGAGAGAGAGAGGGAGAGGGAGAGAGAGAGAGAGAGGGAGAGAGAGAGAGGGAAAGAGAGAGAGAGAGAGAGAGAGAGAGAGAGAGAGAGAGGAGTGTGTACAGTGTACATGGCAGCCAGTGGGTATCAGCCCCAAGCCTGCTAGTTTGTCCCTTCGGCACACCGTACAATCGATACTGGGGGAAATACCTAGTAGGCCATTAAAGTGATGCATTTCTTGGTTGCTGATTTTAAAAGTATGTTGTGGCAAAGTACTTACATAGAACATTATTTCTGGATGTTCTTGTCAAACTTGTTGTGATGAATAACTGCTTTATTTTGCGGCACTCTTTAGACAGAGATTATGTTTAATTGTATATGGAGCGTAGCGTTAATGGAAATATGCCGGCGCGTGCCAAAATGTTCGTCTGTAGTCCCAGACGTGCCGTCTGTGGTCCCGGACGTGCCGTCTGTGGTCCCGGACGTGCCGTCTGTGGTCCCGGACGTGCCGTCTGTAGTCCCGGACGTGCCGTCAGTGGTCCCGGACGTGCCGTCTGTAGTCCCGGACGTGCCGTCTGTGGTCCCGGACGTGCCGTCAGTGGTCCCGGACGTGCCGTCTGTGGTCCCGGACGTGCCGTCTGTAGTCCCGGATGTGCCGTCTGTAGTCCCGGACGTGCCGTCTGTGGTCCCGGACGTGCCGTCTGTAGTCCCGGATGTGCCGTCTGTGGTCCCGGACGTGCCGTCTGTGGTCCCGGATGTGCCGTCTGTAGTCCCGGATGTGCCGTCTGTAGTCCCGGACGTGCCGTCTGTGGTCCCGGACGTGCCGTCTGTAGTCCCGGACGTGCCGTCAGTAGTCCCGGACGTGCCGTCTGTAGTCCCGGACGTGCCGTCAGTGGTCCCGGACGTGCCGTCTGTAGTCCCGGACGTGCCGTCAGTGGTCCTGGACTTGACGTTGAAAACAGCCAGAACAGCCTCCGTGTGTGCAGCAGTGGGCTGAGAGGGGGCACTGGTTTGTGTAACTGGTTTGTGTATCTGGTTTGTGTAACCGTCTAAGAAGTGCCGACAGCCTGTCATTAGCTGTCCTTGCGTGATTAGGTCGTAATTAAGAGGTTGTGTTCGGTTGCTATAGAAGGACTGCGTGTTTTAAAATGTTACCGGCAATGAGGAGCCGCGTGTGGCGGCCATGAGGGTGCGAGGATCGGCTGGCTTGGAGAGGTGAATGATGGGACTGATCATGAACGAGGCGGTGCGAGTCTTGTTTGGCCCTGCAGTAGAAACCCAGTTATTAACTTGTCGCTGCAGGCCGGGGGTGGGGGGTGGGGGTGGGGGGTGGGGGGGCGTGCATGATGACATGTAAATGGGCCTTCCTGGTGGAATACAGCAGCCCTGTTACACCATAATGCCCCTCTGTGCTGCTGGCAGGGTTTGGGACTCCGGCTACGGATGTAATAGGACCTAATGGGTTTAGTGCCACGGCAGGAGCATAATGATCACCTCGTGCGGATGGGGGCAGAAGGGGGAGCCAGACCCAGATGACAGAAGCACAGTCCACGTGACATGCGAGCTTTCAGCACACCACCTCGTCAGCGACATGCAGAATGGTTCTTCGTGCACCACTTTAGCCACTGCCCTTCGACCTCCACATGCATCAGACCAGCGACGTGGCGTCACGGCTGCCGCTAGCGGTGTCAGCGAGCACGTGGAGTTCTGGAACCAGAGGAGTGTTGTTTGATCTTATTGGGCCAAGCAGTTTTATGAGGAGCAACGTTTCCACGTGACCCCTGGTCACTGTAACTTGAATACACGGACGCCGTTCCACATCACGGCTGGCCACGTCACATGACAATACTCATGATCTACTGTCCAACCATCCATTCATCCATCAGTCCATCCATTCATCCATCAGTCCATCCATTCATCCATCAGTCCATCCATTCATCCATCAGTCCATCCAGCCATCCATCCATCCATTCATCCATCCGTCCATCCAGCCATCCATCCATCCATTCATCCATCAGTCCATCCATTCATCCATCAGTCCATCCAGTAATCCATCCAGCCATCCATCCATCCATCCATCCATCCATCCATTCATCCATCAGTCCATACGTCCATCCATCCATCAATCCATCCAGCCATCCATCCATCCATCCATCCATTCATCCATCAGTCCATATATCCATCCATCCATCAATCCATCCATCCATCCATCCATCCATCCATCCATCCATCCATCCATCCATCCGTCCATCCATCCATCCATCCATCCATCCATCCATCCATTCATCCATCCATCCGTCCATCCATCCATCACTCCATTTTCTTAACTTTCTTCTCCTTTCTCCAGTCCCTCCTGAGAGATCCTAAGATGTTTGTAAATGAACAAACAAGCAAACAAAAGAACAGGTAATACGGAAGAACTGATTCCCATACCACGTGCCGGAGGAGGCATGTGGTATCAGGTCAGGTGGAGTGAGGTATTAGCTCAGGTGGAGTGAAGCATCAGGTCAGGTGGAGTGAGGTATCAGGTCAGGTGGAGTGAAGCATCAGGTCAGGTGGAGTGAGGTATCAGGTCAGGTGGGGTGAGGTATTAGGTCAGGTGGAGTGAAGCATCAGGTCAGGTGGGGTGAGGTATCAGGTCAGGTGGGGTGAGGTATCAGGTCAGGTGAGATGAGGTATCAGGTCAGGTGGGGTGAGGTATCAGGTCAGGTGGGGTGAGGTATCAGGTCAGGTGGAGTGAGGTATCAGGTCAGGTGGGGTGAGGCATTAGTCACTGTTAAGAGTGATGATGGTTTAGGAGGCTCCCTAGAGGCCATGAGCTGGGTATGTATATGTGTGTGTGTGTGTGTGTGTGTGTGTGTGTGTGTGTGTGTGTGTGTGTGTGTGTGTGTGTGTGTGTGTGTGTGTGTGTGTGTGAAGCAGTGCTTCACCAAAAAACACACAAAAATGTAAGACACACATCACATAAAACACCTCTTTAGATGCCACCGTGTCATTAGAAGACTATTTCCTCTGTGAATCAAACAAAAAAGTGTCACCTAAACTGTGCCGTGGGTATTGTGCAACACAGCGCCCTCTTCAGGTGACACAGGGATGCGTTCCGCTTCCCTACGTGACGTAGTACCTGACACGTTGTTGATTGGAAAGTTATGCTTTATGACGCGTTTTAATGCCCACCCAGTGAAGCAGTGCTTCACCCAGTCTTTCCTCGAGCTGAAAATGATTGACAGCCGTGTAGCCAATCAGAGAACAGCAGTTAAGCCTGTGTGAGCCCATATGACTTGTTCTCCATCTTCATCACCCCCGTCAGTGTTCGCAGTGTGTTGTCGGGGTGACAAGGTGGCGTGGCTAACGGGCAGTGTGCTAGCGCGCCGCTTGTGTGCTGGCCTTGTGTGATGGGGAAGTGTGCTGCTGCAGGAGGTGGGGGTCTTCAGTTTGCGAGAGATGGCTCTGAGGATCTACGACATGTTGATGGATCTGTTAAGCTTCATGAAGAACCTTCGCAGCGTTTCAGTGCTGCCGTGCAGTCGAGTCTGTTGGGACATGTGAGGAGTCATACTCGCAGAGCAGAAGGGCACGGCCCGGAAAACCCGGGCCGCTCTGACAGGAGGTGGACTGGCTCGGTGTCAGTACTGGGTCGTCAGGGGCAGCATGTAGGGGCATAATGAGAGTGAAGAGGCCGATAATAGAGGAAACTACAGAGAGAAGGCAGAAGAGTTTCCCCGCCTTGATGATGTTCTGGCTGCTCACCTGAAACCAGTGAGGGGCGTTTTAAACATGGAACATAG
>JAJHIY020001749.1:25000-27316 GCA_022114975.2 Lampris megalopsis
CACCTACTGAACCTTTAACCGCACTTACTCACTAAGTACACTCTACGCAAGCCATGCAAAGGCGTAAGCATAGGCTGAGGCGTAGGCATAGGCTGAGGCGTAGGCATAGCCTGAGGCGTAGGCATAACCTGAGGCGTAGGCATAACCTGAGGTGTAGGCACAGGCTGAGGCGTAGGCATAACCTGAGGCGTAGGCATAACCTGAGGCGTAGACATAACCTGAGGTGTAGGCACAGGCTGAGGCGTAGGCATAACCTGAGGCGTAGGCACAGGCTGAGGCGTAGGCATAACCTGAGGTGTAGGCACAGGCTGAGGCGTAGGCATAGCCTGAGGCGTAGGCATAACCTGAGGCGTAGGCACAGGCTGAGGCGTAGGCATAGGCTGAGGCGTAGGCATAGGTTGAGGCGTAGGCTGAGGCTGAGGCGTAGACATAACCTGAGGCATAGGCATAGGCTGAGGCTGAGGCGTCGGCTGAGGCATAGGCCTAACCTGAGGCGTAGGCTGAGGCTGAGGCGTAGGCATAGGCTGAGGCATAGGCATAGGCTGAGGCGTAGGCTGAGGCTGAGGCGTAGGCTGAGGCATAGGCATAGGCTGAGGCGTAGGCATAGGTTGAGGCATAGGCTGAGGCTGAGGCGTAGGCATAACCTGAGGCGTAGGCATAGGCTGAGGCGTAGGCCTAACCTGAGGCGTAGGCTGAGGCTGAGGCGTAGGCATAGGCTGAGGCTGAGGCGTAGGCATAGGCTGAGGCGTAGGCTGAGGCTGAGGCGTAGGCATAGGCTGAGGCGTAGGCTGAGGCTGAGGCGTAGGCTGAGGCTGAGGCGTAGGCATAGGCTGAGGCGTAGGCTGAGGCTGAGGCGTAGGCATAGGCTGAGGCGTAGGCATAGGCTGAGGCGTAGGCCTAACCTGAGGCGTAGGCTGAGGCTGAGGCGTAGGCATAGCCGTTAGCTGCTACTTGTACAGTCCACACACATGAAGGTGCAGACCCACGCAGCAATGAGCGCCAGGTAAAACGCTGGATGCATTTCTGCACATTTGTTCATCAAAAACATTGAAATTTCACGCACGTGGCGCCCACACGCGGTCTGGATATGCTGACCTTTACGAGGCTAACGCGAAGTGGTGAGCAATTGGACCTTTGAGCACCGCGGTGTAAGCACTGCAACCACACACACACACACACACACACACACACACACACACACACACACACACACACACACACACACACACACACACACACACACGTTCACACTCCCGTTCAGACCTGTGGTAACGTTACGTCTGTACTTCATCTGACGTGCGTGGACTGGACCGTGGCAGGAAAGCGGAGCACCCTGAGGCGACCCAAACAGACACGGGAACACCGTGCAAACATGCAAAGTGCCTTCAATCGCATTTCTGGGGTGTCCGGGTCGCGTGGCGGTCTATCCCGTTGCATACCAGCACGGGGATCGCCGGTTCGAATCCCCATGTTGCCTCCGGCTTGGTCGGGTGTCCCTACAGACACAATTGACTGTGTCTGCAGGTAGGAAACCGGATGTGGGTATGTGTCCTGGTCGCTGCACTAGCGCCGCCTCTGGTAGGTCGGGGCGCCTGTTTGGTGGAGGGGGCTGGGGGGAATAGCGTGATCCTCCCACGCGCTACGTCCCCCCTGGTGAAACTCCTCACTGTCAGGTGAAAAGAAGCGGCTGGTGACTCCACATGTATGGTAGTCTGCAGCCCTCCCCGGATCAGCAGAGGGGGTGCAGCAGAGAGCGGGACGGCTCGGGAGAGTGGGGTGTTTGGCCAAGTACAGTTGGGGAGAGAAAGGGGGGGGGTTGCGTTTCTACCCGGGCTGTTGGTGGCTCCGGTATAACTGGCGGCACAGTGTAAGTCAGTGAATGAGGTCCTAACGTCTACCTTCAGCTGCACCGTCAGTACTTCTTTCTGCGGAGAGCCAGGCTGTCGGTCACCGATCGTCTGGCACACTGTGAGGGTAGTGATTCTGAAAACGTATTGTTCTGTTCTGAAGATATTAAGGATTTAAAAATGTGGCATGATGAGATGTGTCTGCCTTGACTGACAGGTCTGCCAACCTGTTTGCCGTTGAGGTTCACCCAGCACCACCCATGGTCCACCCCGTTACCCAAAATTGGATTTTCTGGCTCCAATAACTGACAAGCAAGCATAAAGCCAAACTTCAGGCTTCAAATGCCCCTTCAGAAACCAATGGGTGACGTCACATGAGCTACAGCCATCTTTTTTCTAGTCTATGGGTTCAGCCCAGGACCCACTGGCTGCGAGGCAATAGTGGGACCTGCTGAGCCGTCCTCCCACC
>JAJHIY020001750.1:0-7500 GCA_022114975.2 Lampris megalopsis
CACTGTCTCATCCTTCCTTTTCTCTCTTCGTTTAATGGACAGTTTGCCAGTAGGGAATCTCAATATTAATGGAGGACGGCCTATAGTTAAGCGAGGTGTGGTAGCTGAGCTGAGTAGAGCTAAGAACATAGATGTGCTCCCCTACAGGAAACACACAGCTCTGCAGACAACGAGATAGAGTGGGGAATGAGTTGGGCAGGCCAGGCTTTTTGTGAGCCATGGTACCAACTTTAGTATAGGTGTAGCTGTTCTGTTCTCGCAGCGCCTCCTTTTAACAAATGTTTTGACATGTGAAGTGGAGCAGGGCAGGATCCAGGTAGTTCAGGCAACAATCCCAGAAATACCTTTTGTGTTTATAAATGTGTATGCTTATAATACAGGCACTGATCGCTTGAGATTGTTTAGCAAACTGAGGGATAAACTCAAACAATTTAATAGTAGCTCAATCATAGTGGTGGGAGGAGACTGGAATTGCACTACACACCCTACAGTAGACAGAAACTCAGAAGAGCCCCATCCGCCGTCAGCTTCTTTTCTGTCCACTGTGGTTGCAGAAAATGACCTTACGGGTGTTTGGAGGACACTTAATCCAACAGTTAGGCAGTACACATGGGTAGAAGCTGCCGAGGGTGGTGTGAGGGCAGCCAGGTTGGACAGGATTTACCTCAATCAAACATACAGCAACAGGTTGATTAAGTCCAAGATATCACCTGTGGGATTTTCAGATCACCATTTAGTGGTGGCAGATTTTTCTTTACAAGTTCAATTTCGACACTGTTCCTACTGGCACTTCGATGTGCGGCTATATATGATAAAGCCTTCTGTCAGTTCTTCTCTGACTTCTGGAGTCATTGGAGGCTGAGGAAGAAAGATTTTGAGAGCTTAGCTCGATGGTGGGAGGTAGGAAAAACACAAATTAGGATTTTATGTCAGCAATACAAATAACACACTCTCGGTATGGAAAAAACGAACGAACTAGAGAGAGAAATTAAGATATTAGAAGACGAAGTAATTATTGGACATGATGGCAACAGCAGCACTTGGGAAAGTAGGAGGAAGGCTTTAGGTAGGTTCCTACATGAGGGAGCAAAGAGTGCTTTAATCATAACCCAAATCGCCACCATCAAAGACATAGATGCTCCCACTTCTTTTTTCTCTTTAAACTTGAAAGAACAATGTGATGATGCATCTCAAACTTCCCAGGGGTGCAATAACAACTGTTCCATCAGAGATGAGGATATTGGCTATAGACTTTTACAGCAGCCTGTTCAGTGCAGAGACCTGTGACTCTGGCTGTGTGGGGGAGATACTGGAGGGACTGCCTCAGCTGGGTGAAACACAGGTGACTTCGCTGGAGTCCCCCGTCTCCTTTGATGAGATGTCTGCGGCGGTTCAGCAGCTCAGCTGTGGCAAAGCCTCCAGAGTTGATGGACTTCCTTCAGAGTTCTACAAGACGTTCTGGACTCTAATTGGACGAGACTTACACGATGTATTTAAATACTGTTTGGACTCTGGAACTCTACCTTTGAGTTGTAGAAGGGCTGTCCTGACACTGCTACCAAAAAAGGGAGATCTTGGCCTACTGAAAAACTGGAGACCAGTTTCATTGTTATGTACTGATTATAAGATAATTGCAAAATGTCTTTCATATAGAATCAAATAGTGTATGGACACGGTTGTAGATTACAGCCAGCCAGACGTACTGTGTTCCTGACCATACAATTAAGGAAAGTCTTTTTTTTTATATGGGACATTATTGCCATATCTAAGCTTCAGGAGCTGGACGTTGGCCTGCTTTCCTTAGATTAAGAGAAAGCTTTTGACAGGATTGATCATTGCTATCTCTTTAAAGCACTTGAAGGTTTTGGTTTTGGGGATAAATTTATTAATTGGATCAAGTTGTTGTATTCCGGAGCCAGTGTTCTGTTTAAGGTGGGAGGTGGACTCAGCCGACCTGTCTCTGTTCAGAGAGGTATAAGATAGGGATGTCCCTTATCTGGAATGCTGTACGCCCTGGCCATTGGAGCACTTTTATTTCAGCTCAGGCAGGGGCTCCCAGGACTAACCTTTTCAGGGAACATCACCAATGCAGTTAGCTTATTAGCATACGCTGACGATGTCACGGTTTTCATAACAACTCAAAACGATGTACAAATTCTCCAACAGAAAGTGGCCTTATACGAACAAGCTTTCTCTGCAAAAGTCAATTGGTCAAAATCTGAGGGTCTCTTGCTGGGGGGTGGGTGGGGGGCGACAATAGAGAAAAGCCGACATTACCAGCGGGACTGCAGTGGAATACAGAAGGGATAAAATACCTAGGTGTCTTTCTGGTCAGTGACCGCTTTCTGAGCAAAAACTGGGAGGGTTTAATTGAAAAGGTCAGTGCCCGATTGTCTAGATGGACTTAGATCCAGCCATAGTGCTGGATGTGCTATAGGGGGACAGTCTTGATTGTTAACAACTTGATTACCTCGATGTTCTGGAACCTCCGGACACACTCATACAGGAAGTACAGAAGATGCTGGTGAACTTCTTCTGGAGAGGCTTTCACTGGACCAAGTCTGCTGGAAGGAGGCCAGGGCCTGATTGACCGCCGCAGTCGTATCATGGCTTTTCACTTTCAAACCGTGCAGCGCCTTTTGTACCATGACCAGCGACTTTGGAGTGAAACGGCATCTGTGTTGCTTCAGAGGGTTATGAACCTGAACTATGACAAGCACTTGTTCCTTCTGGACCTGGCTGGCATGGAGTTCACGACGACACCCTTCTATCAATCTGTCCTCCGCACTTGGGAAACGGTCTTACGCACCAACAGAGACTACTCCCAGCTCTATGGCAGTGTAGGGGAGGAACTACTGTTCCGTCAGTGGAACTACTGTTCCACTGGTACGCTGCAGGATGCCCAGCTCCGTAGAGCATGGCACTAGAGACACCAGAAGCAGGCTTATTGCTGCCTCCTACTGGCCAACACTGGTACAGGATGTTAAAGACTGGGTACTGTACTACAGACTGATATATGTCTGCTACTTGACTCATCTGCTGATTTGTTTAGACTGACATGATTTTTGTCTTTTTTGTGATGTTGCATAAAATGAAACCGTCACACAATTTCCCAATTTGCACTTACTGTCTTCCAGGTAGAACATTCGTAAGATGTGGTATTGTTCGATACCTCCTTCATTGGCCTTTCATTATGCTAGACATTATTTTTTTATAAAAATGTATTCATTTGTATCAACCTGTCTTTCAGGTCAGATGGTGTCACCGCTGCCAGTTGAATGACTCCATCAAGACTGTTGCACCAGTGGTACAGTCCATCAAGGTACTGCTTACAATGTTTTAGCATAGTGAAGACAAATGTGGATTAACGTGCTAGTCACAAGCTTGTGTACGGGTCAAAGAAGCTTGGGAGGTGCGTGGTTTGGATTTGATTGGACCACTGCCAGAAACAGCATGCAATAACAACATATAGTATGTCCTTACCATTGAACCCAGCCACTGACAGGAGGAGACAGGAGGCGGAGCTGGAGGTGGCAGAGTTGAAGATGCTAAGATTTTCACTGGGAGTAACGAAGAAGGACAGGATTAGGAACGATTATATTAGAGGGACCGCTCAGGTTGGACGGTTTGGAGACAAAGCAAGAGAGGCAAGATTGAGATGGCTTGGACATGTGTGGAGGAGAGATGCTGAGTATATTGGGAGAAGGATGCTGAATATGGAGCTGCCAGGGAAGAGGAGAAGAGGAAGGCCAAAGAGGAGGTTTATGGATGTGGTGAGGGAAGACATGCAGGTGGCTGGTGTGACAGAGGAAGATGCAGAAGACAGGAAGAAATGGAAACGGATGATCCGCTGTGGCGACCCCTAACAGGAGCAGCCGAAAGTAGTAGTAGTATGTCCTTACCATGACGGACCTCTACACAAAGAGAGTGATGCAGAGCCTCTGCAATCTAAGACAGCAACTGAGGTGTCCGCAACAACAACTTCCAAGTTGTACATGTTTGGCATGGTCAGGAAAACCATCACAGACCAAGGGAAGAGTTTGTCAACAAGGTGATGTATTGTGAAAGTTTATTTAATAATGTTAGAGTTTTTTTCCTACCCCACTCTCCACATATATGTTGTTGTCTGCAAGTACTTCAGTCTTGTGAATGTAACTGGTCATTCCTCTGCAGCTCAATGCCAGCATTTTCAGTATGCTGAAAATCAAGCTCGCGGTCTCCAGTGCTTACCGTCCCCAGACCAATGGACAGGGAACTCTGTGGACGTCTGTTCTCTAAGATCTTTTGTTGTTAAATCACTTCTGCTTACTCATCAACTTCACAAATACATTGAAATGTACAGGATGACAAGACCAACCAGAACAACATCAGGTGTGTTCTCAGACAACCACAGCGACTGGGACCTCCACCTTCCTGCTGTGGTGTATGGAATTAACACTGCAAAGCAGGTCGTGTCTTAACACATCCACTTTTATATATATATATATATATAAAATAGTCACAATGTAATTACTTGAAAGAGACATAGTAGAGATCCACTGTTTAATTTCCCACTAAGAATGTAGGTTTTAGTTTATTTTTACAATGTTAAAATTGAATTGATGAATTTGTGATTATTAATATTTAGTGTCAAGAGTGGATTTTTTATATATATTTATTAGATGTAGTTATTAGTGGGAAGCTTCCTTGTGATCAGAACTCCACTAAGCACAGTCCCTATGTCCTCCTTTTCCATCGACGCCCATGTCTGCCAGAAGTGATGGATGCTGTCCCATGGGAGATGATCTTGAAGTTGCTGACCCAGAAGATGACGTCGACACCAAAGTCAGTGAGATGAAACTTCTGAATGAAACGGTTTGTACTGAAGAAAAGACCCCAGACAATTCTATGTTCATTGCCAGTGAGTATTAACTATTGGGTAGTGTTATTTTTTTGTAGGTTCTTTGCAACATAGAGAGAGCACAGAGCATGCAACACAAGACCTCCAGAGATCACAAGCGCAAGTCTATGAGAGTGTGTTCGGTTCAGGCTGGTGATGATGTTCTCATTTCACAGGACCCCAAAAAACGACGGATTGGAGACACTTTAACAAGTCAGCACCAAGGACCATATACTGTTGCCAGCATCATTTCCAAAGGGGTGGCAACATTATGAAGGGTTCAACTTGCCAGAAGGTCGAAGTGTCAAGACTAAGGACGTACAACAGATTGAAAAGTAAGAGTGTTAGATACACTGCGTATATAACTCTTTACAATTTAATGCTGCGTCCACAAATATTGGATTTATGTTTGGAATTCCTGTTGTCAGTAATTGTCACAAATTTGTGTATCATCGGATGCACCAACAGAGAGGAAGTTTCTCCAGGACCACTGTTATTCAACACTTAAATGGCAGATGGAGCGTCCATATGCTTGGTCAGGTGCAAAGTGAAAGAAAGACTTGGGCCCGCTTCAGAATGATCTGGTAAGTATTATTTCTATCCAGTGACACATTTGCATATTTTTCTAGTTTTTCCATTAATCAGTCATGTCAAATGCTCTTTACTTTTAGTTGAAGTGTGTGTTGGACCAACATAAGCCATCAAGAGAGCTGATTGTGAATCGAGGCCACATCTGCCTCACACCAGAAGACTTGTGGAGCCTGGGTTTCAGCCAGTGCTTGGACTCTAATGTGAGTGTTTAGTGTCTTAGTTTACTGCACAACGAAGAAAATCCCAGATAATGCATGATGTCACACGTGGCAGCTTTAACTGTGTCATCACTGCTTTCTGCAGCTCATTTCAGATTGGAGATGCTGGCCTCAAGACTGTGGAAGAAGCCGCACGGTGACATGTAGTTTATACTACTCGTATATAATTTGTCCCAATGCTGTTAGGAGGAACTTGAGCTCTGAGGATGCCATGCTGTCAGCAGCCTGGAGCAGGCAGCAGGATGAAGCTGCTCACCATCTGCTCTGTGTTGAGCATCCTGTCATAACCCTCCTAGGTTTTTATTGTTTAACTCAACAGAAAGGTTGGTGTGTTCTGTTTTCATACTGACACAATTTCCATTGCAGGGTATGTTGGTAGCTGAGAGACAGACACTTTTTCTCTCTCTTCGCCCTGATGGTTTTGGGGATGCAGCCTACAGTACCATATGTAGGTTCAGACTGAAGATAATTAATTTACTGGCCTTGTTCTATGGCCAAGCCCGTTCTCATGCTACACAACTGATTATTCAGTTACACATATAATTGTGTACTTTGTGTTTTCTCTAGATTGCCAGACACATTGCAGCCTTCATTGACCTGGGACCCTGGACTGGGAAAACAGGAAGAAACCCTGAAGTACGACTTAACTGATGGAACTGTGTAAAGCTATACAAGTAAATATGTATACATGTTTAAACAAGCTAGCCATTGTATTTCAACCTAATTTAATGTAGGATGCACGTTTCCTTTTCCAGTGTTTTCCTCAACAGACTACAGGAAATTCCTGCGGTGTCTTCATGTTGACGGTCGACACGTTTGATTCCTCAGAGCTGTTTTATAGAAATGTGACAGTGTGTTACAGTTTTCACAGTATGTCCTCTGCATCTGCACCACATCCCCAACAACATTCACAGAGGTGAGCTGTTTTTTTCTGGTAAGTATACCATCACACTACTGGTGAATGTGTCAGTTTTTTATTTTGATTTTGTGTGTTTGTGTTTTAGTAGGAAATGCCATTAGTTCACCGGTGGCGGTGCATTCAGCTGGTGGAGAGGTTTTGCATAGAAGAGTGTGACTGACACGACAAATAAAATTTCAGTGTCTTGGCTGTATTGTTGCTGTTGTCCAGGTGATGAAATGGTGTTATTCAAAGGCATGGACAGAGACTTGCCTACTGGACAGAGGAAGCACCCCATCTCCTCCAGGGAACCCTTGAGCCTCTCTTCAGTGTGTCAAAAACCACCTCCACCAAACTCTCGCCCAGCAGGAAAGCTGTGATTGATGGGGTTGAAGAGGACAACGCTGAGATAAGTAATTTTTTAGTGGAAACGTATCATGAAATTGTTTGCGTGCTTGTGGATAAATAGCATTAGGTTGTGTGTCAGAATGGACTCTGTTGTGAGGCTGACTAAAACTGATTAGACTTCTAAAAAAAAACTAAAACAAACTAAAACCTAAAAAAACATTCTGAAACAAAAATATACCCTACTGGCTCTCACCGATCCTGTCCTCATCGCAGCCCGGGTGTCAGTCCAGCTGAACTACCAATGGGCAGGAAACTCAGGATGACTCCGCCCATCCCGGCCAAGAACCAAGAACCTGCAACCAAAATGGCCAAGCCATCAGAGGTGACCACTGATGGACCGTTTCCAACCAGGTCTGGTAGACTGGTGATGCCTGTCCAGAGACTGGATCCATGAAAGACAGGTTTATCTAATTGGTTCAGGGACATGGAAAACCAAAAAAAACCACAAAAAAAAATAAAAAAAATAAAAAACATTCCTTTGTTTTGGATAACAAGGGACAGCATTG
>JAJHIY020001750.1:12500-15000 GCA_022114975.2 Lampris megalopsis
AGTCAAAGGCCGGCTACTGAAAGTAAGAGCGCATTATGAAAACATAACACTAGTTTTTATAAATGTTTATGGTCCAACCCTTGGCCCTGAAAGAGTAGTTTTTCTGGATGTGTTATCTGATGTTATTAGTAAATGTGACAGTGAGGAGTATTTATTTCTGGGAGGGGACTTTAACTGTACAGAGAATTGCAAGCTGGACAGGAACCATCAGCAACCACATCCTGCTTCTCTTAGTCGGCTCACACGCTTGGTTAATTCGTGTGAACTGAAAGATGTTTGGAGAGCTTTTTATGGGACCCAGAGGCAGTATACATGGACACATTCAAAAGATAACGCGCTATCCATGGCACGGCTAGATCGGTATTATTGTTTTAAACATCATTTTAACGTGTTTAAACAATGTAACATACTTCCAGTTTGTTTCTCTGACCACTCTCTTATACAGTGCTCGGTTTTCATAAGGAGTGTTAAAACAAACAGTGCTTTCTGGCATTTTAACACAGGCCTCCTAAATGATAACAACTTTAGAGATGCTTTTAAGTTTTTCTGGGGCCAATATAGCAGCCGAAGGTCTGAATTTAGTTCTCCACAGCAATGTTTGACATTGGCAAGTGTCAGATAAAGCAGTTTTGCCAGCAGTACACTCGCAATGTCACCAGAGACATAGCCAGATCTATGAGAGATCTAGAGGATGAAATGGTGGAACTACAGAGTTTGGCAGATTCTACAGGAGACAGAAGCCATGTAGAGGCTCTCAAATCCAGAAAGTATGCATTGGCTAGCCTGCTGGGTATTACAGCACAGGGGGCACTGGTCCGCTCACGCTTTCTGAACGACACACATATGGATGCTCCTTCTCACGTTTTCTTTAGTCTAGAGCGCAAGAATTAGCAGAGAAAAGCCATTCACTCTCTGCGTACTAACACTGGTGTGCAGCTATCAGATTTTTCTGAAATTGTGAAATACGCAGCAGGGTTCTACAGTGACCTCTATAAGAGTGAATTCAGGCAGGATGTGCTGTGGGTTTAATCATTCTATCATGGGCTAAAAAAGGTTGAGGAAGCACTCAATACAGACCTCGAGGCACAACTGTCCCCTGAAGAACTTCACGATGCCCTGCAAAGTCTGGAAAGTGGCAAGGCACCTGGTATAGACGGTTTACCTGTTGACTTCTATAAGTCTTTTTGGCCGGTGGCCGGATTTGTTGACTCTCCTGAGGAACAGTGCAACTGATGGGCGGTTGCCTCAGAGTTGCAGAAGGGCCGTCATTACTCTCTTGCCGAAGAAAGGGGATTTGCAGGACATTAAGAACTGGCGGCCAGTGTCCCTGCTCTGCACTGATTACAAGATCTTTTCTAAGGTGTTGGCAAAAAGACTGAGAAAGGTGATGAAGGAGGTCATCCATGTTGACCAGACTTACTGTGTGCCCGGTAGGCTGATCACTGACAACATTTCATTAATTAGGGACGTTTTGGACATCTCTAGTTCACTGGGAGTTGAAACTGGTCTTATCCATAGATCAGGAGAAGGCTTTTGACCGGGTTGAACACCAGCACTTGTGGCAAACCATGAAAGCTTTCGGTCTCAGCCCAGGTTTTATAGCTACGATCAAGGTTTTGTACAGTGACATTGAGAGTGTACTTAAAATTAACGGTGGTTTGAGTGCTCCTTTTAAGGTTCAAAGGGGAATCAAGAAAGGATGTTCTTTGTCTGGAATGGTGTACTCCCTGGCCATTGAAGCCCTGTTGCATAAATTGAGGTGTGAGTTGTGTGGAGTTGCTTTTGCTGGTTGCAGTGCAACTTTTAAGCTCTCTGCCTATGCTGATGATGTAGCTGTCTTTGTAAAGGCCCAAAGAGATGTTGATGTCTTAGTAAAAAATGTTATCAAGTTTGGTCAGATATTATCAGCTAGGGTAAACTGGGGGAAAGGGAGGCACTGATGGTAGGAGAGGGACTGAACGGTAAGCTCATGTTACCGGGGGGGGGATTGACGTGGAAAAGGGGAGGGATGAAATATCCGGGAGTGTTTGTGGGGGAATGACACCGTTTCAAATAAGAATTGGGAGAAGGTTTTGGGAAAAGTAGAAGGGCGTCTTAGGAAGTGGAAATGGATTCTACCAAAACTGTCATATAAGGGTCGCATGTTAGTAAACAACAACCTGGTGTAATCAGAGCTATGGCATCGAGTAACATACGTTGATTCTCCAACCAACCTCCTGGCCAAGATTCAGGCTGTGCTGGTGAACTTTTTCTGGGACAACTTGCACTGGATTCCTCAGAGTGTGCTGTACCTTCCTAAGATGAAGGGGGTCAAGGGCTGATCCATCTGGCCAGCAGGGGTGCAGCCTTCCGCCTCCAGTTCATTCAAAGATTGCTCACTGGGCCTAGAGATCTTGTGTGGCGACCAGCAGCCTGTGCAATACTTCAACGGTGTTGTGGACTCGGAATAGACTTGCCTTTGTTCCTAATGGCTATTAACAACTCAGACCTCAACGGATTG
>JAJHIY020001743.1:0-27185 GCA_022114975.2 Lampris megalopsis
CACGACACGACGATGTTACCGGTATTCCTCCAGATCTCTACGCATTTCACCGCTACACCTGAAATTCTACCACCCTCTATCACACTCTAGTTTGCCAGTTCGAAATGCAGTTCCCAGGTTGAGCCCGGGGCTTTCACATCTCGCTTAACAAACCGCCTGCGTACGCTTTACGCCCAGTAATTCCGATTAACGCTCGCACCCTCCGTATTACCGCGGCTGCTGGCACGGAGTTAGCCGGTGCTTCTTCTGTCAGTAACGTCAATTGATGAGCGTATTAAGTTCACCACCTTCCTCCTGACTGAAAGTACTTTACAACCCGAAGGCCTTCTTCACACACGCGGCATGGCTGCATCAGGCTTGCGCCCATTGTGCAATATTCCCCACTGCTGCCTCCCGTAGGAGTCTGGGCCGTGTCTCAGTCCCAGTGTGGCTGATCATCCTCTCAGACCAGCTAGGGATCGTCGCCTAGGTGAGCCGTTACCCCACCTACCAGCTAATCCCATCTGGGCACATCCGATGGTGTGAGGCCCGAAGGTCCCCCACTTTGGTCCGTAGACGTTATGCGGTATTAGCTACCGTTTCCAGTAGTTATCCCCCTCCATCGGGCAGTTTCCCAGACATTACTCACCCGTCCGCCGCTCGCCGGCAAAGAAGCAAGCTTCTTCCCGCTGCCGCTCGACTTGCATGTGTTAAGCCTGCCGCCAGCGTTCAATCTGAGCCATGATCAAACTCTTCAGTTTAAAGTTTGATGCTCAAAGAATTAAACTGTTTATTCGTAATGAATTAACTGTTAGTCACTCTTTAAGACTTGATAATTTTTAGCGTCTTGCGACGTTAAGATATCAGTGCTTATGAGTGCCCACACAGATTGTCTGATAAATTGTTAAAGAGCAGTGCCACCGTATTTCCGGGTGGCGCGGGCTGCGTATATTACGCTTTCCCGCTGCAGAGTCAAGCATTTATTTTTACTTAACTTTGCCTGACAGGCCGGTTTGTTTGCCGTTGTTCCGTGTCAGTGGAGGCGCATTATAGGGACTAATCTCTCGCTGGCAAGTGAAAATTTAAAAAAATTTACTAAGCGCATTTTTTTTCACCATAGCGATGGGAAATTCAGCAAATATGCTGTTATTTGCTGAATTAAACACCATGAAAGAGTAGCGAGTGGCATACTAAAGCAGTCAAAACGCCTGAGGATTACCCCGCATGTCACTGAATGCACAACAACTGGCGGCCCAAAAGAACCTTTCCTGGGTACTGGCCGAGAAATTAGCCCGCAAAATACTGACTGGTGAGTATGAGTCAGGTTCCATTTTACCTGGCGAAATGGAGTTAGGTGAACTCTACAGCGTCAGCCGAACGGCGGTACGTGAAGCTGTAAAAACCCTGGCGGCAAAAGGGATGGTACTTCCCAGGCCACGTATTGGTACGCGTGTTATGCCCCGCAGCAACTGGAACTTCCTGGATAAAGAGTTACTCACCTGGTGGATGACCCAGGATAATTTCAGTGAAATAGTTAATTACTTCCTGATAATGCGTAATAGTCTTGAACCCCAGGCCTGTGCGCTGGCAGCAAGTAATGGCACCGGTGAGCAAAAAGCCCTTCTGGCATCAACAATGGAAGAGATGAAAGCACTACGAACTAAATATGATCGCGAAACATGGGTAGATATAGATACCACTTATCACGAACAAATATACATCATGAGCGGAAATCCATTTCTTTCTTCTTTTGCGAACCTGTTCAGGTCTGTTTATTACAACTATTTTTCTTCTATTGCTAACAATGAAGTTATCAAGCTCGACAACCATCAGGCTATTGTCGATGCAATCATAAAAGGCGACAGTCAACAGGCGTTCGTTGCCTGCCAGGCATTACTGGTTGACGATAAATAACAACGCACCAGGCGTACAAACAGGATTGGTATGCTCCATAAAGCCCGAAGCATGTCTGGCCTGCCATGGATAGCCGCGATGGCTTTCTTTATGCAGGCGCTGGACGCAACTATCTTAAACACAGCACTTCCGGCTATTGCTCACAGCCTGAATCGCTCTCCTTTAGCAATGCAATCAGCGATAATAAGTTACACACTGACCGTCGCGATGCTGATTCCTGTTAGCGGATGGCTGGCAGACAGATTCGGTACACGCCGGGTTTTTATGATTGCGGTCACCTTGTTTACACTGGGCTCTCTGGCATGCGCGCTATCCGTGTCTCTGGGCCAACTGGTCATCTTCCGTGTCATTCAAGGGGTTGGTGGGGCAATGATGATGCCCGTCGCCAGGCTTGCATTATTGCGCGCTTACCCACGCAGTGAACTGCTTCCGGTTTTAAACTTTGTCACTATGCCTGGGTTGGTTGGCCCGATCTTAGGTCCTTTACTGGGAGGGATTCTTGTTACATGGGCAAGCTGGCACTGGATATTTCTCATTAACATTCCGATAGGAATCATGGGGCTGCTTTATGCCAGAAAGTACATGCCGAATTTTACGACACCCCCAAGGCATTTTGATCTACCAGGCTTTTTATTATTTGGCCTGAGTCTGGTTCTTATCTCCAGTGGTGTTGAGTTATTTGGTGAAAAGATTGTTGAGCCATGGCTGGCTGGCAGTATTACGCTGGGAGGCGTCGTTTTGCTGCTGGGGTATGTGGCCCATGCTCGTAACCACCCTGCACCACTGATTGCCTTGCCATTATTCAGAACACGCACATTCTCGGTAGGTATTCTGGGCAATATAGCCTCCCGCCTTGGCACCGGGTGCGTCCCTTTCTTGATGCCATTAATGCTTCAGGTAGGATTTGGTTTCCCGGCGTTTTTGGCTGGTTGTATGATGGCACCAACGGCGGTGGGGTCTATTCTGGCGAAATCGACAGTGACACAAGTACTGAGGAAATTCGGCTACCGCAACACACTGGTGGGTATTACTCTTTTTATTGGCCTGATGATTGCTCAGTTCTCCCTGCAATCCCCGGGCATGGCATTATGGGAACTGATTTTACCGCTATTCATTTTAGGCATGGCAATGTCTACACAGTTTACATCCATGAATACCATTACACTTGCCGATCTGTCCGATGAAAATGCCAGTAGCGGGAACAGTGTTCTGGCCGTTACACAGCAATTATCCATTAGCCTTGGCGTGGCAGTGAGCGCTGTAATTTTGCGGTTCTATGCCGGATTTCCGCATCTTGATACTGTTGCGCAATTCCACCATACGTTCATGACGATGGGCTTAATCACAATGCTGTCTGCAGCTGTATTTTTAATGCTGAAAAAGAAAGACGGAAGAAATTTAATCGCCAGAAAAATGCATGACTAACTAAGCGGAACCCCTGATGATAAGTTCTGGCGTAAGCTGTAAACGCTGCTGCTGCTGTGCTGGTTCAGCCATACGATGAATGAGCACATCAATTGCCAGCTCACCCAGTTCATCTTTTGGCTGATGAATAGTAGTAAGTGGCGGTGTCATATATTGCGCCAGTTCAATATCATCATAACCAATAACGGCCATATCCTGAGGCACAGACACTCCTGCCTGATACAGAGCCTGATATGCGCCAACAGCCATCGCATCATTACCGGCAAAAACAGCGTCAGGCCGCTCAGGTAACGCAAGTAATGACTGCATTGCCTGGTAGCCACCTGAAAACTCAAAATCACCGGTAATTTCATACCCTACAGGAATCGTTAACCCTGCACGAGACATGGCAGCACGGTAACCTTCAAGACGCAGGCGGGAAGGTGTTTTATCCAATGGGCCAGTAATACAAGCGATACGCTGGTAACCTTTGTCAATAAGATACTGAGTGGCCATATCACCTCCCAGTAGTGAGTTATCCTGAATCAAATCACTGGGACCACTGAATGGCTCCCAGTCCATCATGACAATAGGAATTGCCGGGTAACGCGCAATAATAGCGGGAGAAGGCTGGTGTGTCTCCGTACACAATAACAGCAGCCCATCAACACGCTTTTGCAGCAATGTTTCCAGGTTGCGGTTCATACGCTGTTCATCGCCTTCAGTATTACACAGCACCAGGCTGTAACCCCGCTCGAAACAACTCCGTTCCACGCCACGAACCAGTTCCGAATAAAACGGATTGGTACTGGCGGTAATCAGCATCCCAATAGTACGGGTCTGGTTCAACTTCAGGCTTCTGGCTAATGCTGAAGGCGCATAGTTAAGCTGTTTTACAGCCGACTCGACTTTTTCACGCACTGGGTCGCTGACATAGCGGTCATTATTGATGACATGAGAAACCGTTGATGTGGAAACCCCGGCCAGCCGCGCCACATCTTTCATTGTCGCCACAAAAACTATCCTTGCTCAGAAAGAAAACGGTCAATCTCTTCACGCCATGGCACAGATGGCTGAGCACCTTTGCGGGTTACCGCAATGGCGGCCGCGGCATGACCAAAACGAATGGCATCCCGCAATGGCTTCCCTTCAATCAGTGCAGTAACCAGCGCACCATTAAACGTATCACCAGCTGCTATCGTATCAACTGCTTTAACTTTGAACCCGGCAATACGCTCATTGATACTTCCGTCACTTACCCACACACCACGGCTACCCATGGTTATCAGGACAATACCAATACCTTTTTCATGTAATTTTTGTGCCGCTTTGGAGGCATCAGCTTCTGTCTCAACACAAATACCGGTTAATTTCTCTGCTTCTTGTTTCATTAGGTGTAATAATATCCACCAGCGACAGTAATTCATCAGAAAGTGGGCAAGCTGGCGCAGGGTTGAGAATAACGGTGGTATCGTTCTGATGAGCAATACGGGCCGCAGCAAGTACACTTTCCACCGGAGACTCCAGTTGCATCAATAATGCCGATGCACTGGCAATTAGTGTACTGTGCTTTTCCACCCGGTCAGGCGTCAGTGCGCTATTGGCACCTGCATGAATACCGATAACGTTTTCACCGTCCTGGTTAACAAAGATAAGCGCTACCCCGGTTGATTCCTCATCAACAGAATCAACAGGCGAGACATCAATGTTGTCGCTGGCTAACTGCCGGCGTACTTGCTGACCAATATCATCACTTCCAACACAAGCGATAAAAGAAATATTCGCGCCACTACGGCCGGCAGCAACGGCCTGATTGGCACCTTTGCCACCAAAGGCAACCTGATAATGCTGACCTGTTACCGTTTCCCCCGGCGTTGGAAATTGCGCAAGGTTAAGAATATGGTCCGCATTGATACTCCCCAGAACAACAAGCTTCTCAGTGGTCTTCATTATCAGGATGTCCTTTTTAGTGCGCCACCTTACCGGTGGCGCTGCCATGCTTTTCTTAATGTCTAATTATTTAGTAACCAGTTTCAGAGCCACCGGAATTTTAGCTTCAACTTTTTCGCCTTTAAGCACTTTATCTGCCGTTTCAACGCCGATAACACCAATTTGCTCCGGTTGTTGGGCAACTGTGGCACCCATTTTTCCACTTTCAACAGCTTTGATACCATCATCTGTACCATCAAAGCCAACAACCAACACGTTTGATTTCCCGGCTGTCTGCAGAGCGCGCAACGCGCCAAGCGCCATTTCATCATTCTGCGCAAACACCGCCTGTACATCAGGATGCGCAGTCAGCAGGTTCTGCATAACGTTCAGGCCTTTTGTCCGGTCGAAGTCTGCAGGCTGGCTGGCAAGAATATCAAATTTATGTGCTGCGACCGCCTGGGCAAAACCTTCTCCACGTTCACGTGCAGCTGACGTCCCGGCAATCCCTTGTAACTCAATAACTTTTGCATTATTGCCAAGTTTTTTTGCAATAAAGTCACCTGCCATTTTCCCACCAGCAACGTTATCAGAAGCAATATGGCTGACAACAGTGCCGTGATTTGCCATGCGATCCAGTGTGATAACCGGGATTTTGGCCTGGTTAGCCATTTTCACTGCATTACCAACAGCATCGGAATCTGTTGGGTTAATCAGCATCAGTTTAGTGCCGCGTACCGTCAGATCCTGTACGTTGGCTAACTCTTTCGCTGGGTTGTTTTGAGAATCCAGAACCACCAGGTTATAACCCAGTTTATTCGCCTCTTTTTGAGCACCGTCTTTCAGGGAAACAAAGAACGGGTTATTCAGTGTAGAAATAACCAGTGCGATGGTATCTTTTGCCATGGCATTTGCACTGACAGTGGCACTCAGAGCAACAACAGAAACAAGGGTTGCCAGTTTTTTCATATTCATATCAAGATGTCCTGTAGAGTAATGAATTACTGCTTTTTGTTGTCCACCAGCACCGCCAACAAAATTACAACCGCTTTGACGATCATCTGGTAATAGGAAGAAACACCTAATAAATTCAAACCATTATTCAGGAAGCCAAGAATCAGTGCGCCGATTAGCGTTCCCATAATGCGCCCTTTCCCGCCAGCCAGGCTGGTCCCGCCGAGAACCACAGCGGCAATCGCATCTAATTCATATCCCGTACCGGCAGTAGGCTGCGCAGAAGAAAGACGCGCGACCTCAATAATGCCAGCCAGAGAAGCCAGCAGGCCACACAGGGAATAGACAATAATCTTTACTTTATCAACACTTATCCCGGAAAGACGGGTGGCGGCTTCATTACCACCCAGCGCATAGATGTAACGGCCCAGTCGCGTATGGTGCAACATATACCATGCACCGGCGAACACGATTGCCATAATCCATACAGGAGTTGGGATACCCAGTGGGCGGCCAATACCAAACCAGCCAAACAAGTCTGCGTTAGCGGAGAACCCTGTGTTAACCGGGCTGCCATCGGTGTACACCATGGTTACCCCACGCAGTAACAGCATCATTACCAGCGTAGCAATAAATGCCTGCACCCGCCCTTTCGCAACAATTACCCCGGTAACGCCGCCAATAGCAGCACCCAGTGCCAGAGCAGCAGCTATGGCAACCAGTGAATTGACTTCAATCCCCACAATGGATGCGGCCACAGCGCCCGTAAGTGCCAGTAATGAACCAACGGACAAATCAATACCAGAGGTGAGAATAACCAGCGTCATCCCCACAGCCATAATGGCATTCACGGAGGTTTGCTGGAGAATATTAAACAGGTTGTTTACTGTGAAAAAGTTAGGGCTCATTGTAGATACAATGGCAATCAGCACCAGGAGCGCAATCAACGATTTTTGCTCCATCAGCCAGGCCTTACTGAACCAGCGACGGGATGGAATAGACTGGGTACTCATTTTTTGCTCCTGTTACACACGGGTAAGCTTGCCAACGGCGGCTGCCATCAGGACTTCCTGAGTGGCCTGCTCGCGTGTAAATTCACCACCGTGATGCCCTTCATGCATCACCATAATGCGATCACTCATACCAAGCACTTCAGGCATTTCAGATGAGACCAGAATGATGCTCAGTCCTTCTGCCTTAAACTGGTTAATAACTGATAGATCTCTTTTTTTGCCCCGACATCCACACCACGAGTCGGTTCATCAAGGATAAGGACTTTAGGACGGGTCATCAGGCCGCGGGCAATAGCCACTTTTTGCTGATTCCCCCCAGATAAGAAACCAATGATTTGGTTCATTGACGGTGTTTTGATATTAAACAGGCGAATAAAATCACTGACAGCCTGTTGTTCATCTTTATGTTTCAGGCTGCCGCCGCCATGGCTGAAGTAACGCAAGGCGGTCAAAGACATATTCTCTTTAACGGACATCCCCAGCACCAGACCGTCTTTTTTCCGATCTTCCGAGATATAAACGATGCCGTTCGCCAGGCCATCTTGCGGAGAATGCGTAACAACCTCATGCCCATCAAGCGTGACATAACCACTGGTACGTTGCAGTGCACCATATAGCACCTTCATGAGCTCTGTACGTCCGGCGCCCATCAACCCGGAAACCCCCAGGATTTCGCCTTTACGTAACGTAAAACTAATGTCATGCACACCTGGTCCGCACAGGTT
The DNA here is from genome assembly GCA_022114975.2 of Lampris megalopsis. Classification (NCBI taxonomy): domain Eukaryota; kingdom Metazoa; phylum Chordata; class Actinopteri; order Lampriformes; family Lampridae; genus Lampris; species Lampris megalopsis. The sequence continues at coordinate 7,919 of JAJHIY020001743.1, forward strand.
ATCCACCTTCAGGCGAACATCACCAGGCTCATTATCAATATGCGGATATTGCTCTTCGAGTTTGCGCCCAACCATCATTTCTATCAGGCTGTCTTCTGTGAGTGAGCTGACTTCACGTTCGGCAATAAATTGCCCGTCACGAAAAACGGTCACATCGTCACAGATTTCAAAGATCTCTTTCATACGATGCGAGATATACACAATGCCACGCCCCTGAGCTTTCAGCTCACGAATGACATGGAACAACGACTCAGTTTCGGTATCAGTCAGCGCATCCGTTGGCTCATCCATAATGATGACTCGGGATTCAAAACTCAGCACTTTAGCGATTTCAACCATTTGCTGATCGCCGATAGATAAGTCACCCACCAGATAGTCACTGGTAAAACGTAAATTCAGGTGCTTAAGGAGTGCATCGGCTTCGCGATACATACGTTTCCAGTCAATACGCCCAACCCGGTTAACAAACTCGCGGCCAAGAAAAATATTCTCAGCTACAGTCAGTTGCGGGATAAGGTTAAGTTCCTGGTGAATAATGCCAATACCCGCTTCCTGGGAAGCTTTAGGCCCGCTGAATGTTGTCTCTTTTCCCAGCCAAAGAAGTTCTCCGGCATCACGGGAATAGATTCCGGTAAGCACTTTCATCATGGTGGATTTACCCGCACCATTTTCGCCCACCAGCGCCATAACCCGGCCCGGCCAGACATTTAATGAAGCACCTGATAATGCTTTTACGCCCGGGAACGCTTTATCGATCCCTTTGAGTTGCAGTAACGCGTCCATAGAAACCCCTAAAAGGTCACGCCTGCGTGAAGAATAATATTCGCATACGGGGAACACTCCCCGCTGCGAATGACCGCCTTACAATCTGCGGTTTGTTTTTTAAATTTTTCATGAAGGACATAAGTCACTTCAATTTGATTCCCCTGGTGTTGCTGCAGCTGCCTGATTTGATCAAGCAACGTTTCATGAAGAGTGGGATTGTGCTGCTTAATTTCTTCAGCCAGAGTCACTGCTTCAACCTGCATTTCTTGTATAACCACGCCAAAAACTTGCAAAAAACCAGGCACACCATGAGTCAATGCCAGATCAATACGTTGGGTTGATGCTGGAACAGGAAGCCCTGCATCACCAATGGCGACAGTATCTGTATGCCCCAGACGGGAAATAACAGAAGAAATATCAGCGTTCAGAACAGTGCCTTTTTTCATCTCTACACTCCATCAGCGAAACGTTTCGCTGAAAGAAGTGTAGCGGCTCAAAAGCCTGTTCAACAACTGATGAGTTAAAGAAATGTGATCACCATCGAAACGTTTCGCTGATTTTTACAACCAGAGAATAAAGTGAAGTGAACCATTGTGGGGGAAAATGGTGATATGTGCTGGCTTCCTTGCCAACATCAGAGTGCGTGCGTCAGATTTCGACCTGAGTACCCAGTTCGATAACACGGTTAGGAGGTATTTCAAATTGGTCTGGTGCCCGCAAGGCATTACGCTGCAACAAAATGAACAGTTTGCCACGCAACCGCAGATACCATGGGCGTTTTCCGCCAATAATCAAAGACTCATGCGACATAAAGAAGGAGGTTTCCATCATCCGGCAGGTTAATCCCTCCAGGCCGCAACGATGGAATACTTCTTCTACATTTGGCGTTTCACGCCACCCATAACTGGCGACAACCCGCCAGAACGTAGGTGATAGCTGCTCAATGGATACACGCCGTACATTGTGAACATAGGGTGCATCTTCGGTACGCAGGGTTAGTAAAATCACACGTTCATGCAGTACCTTGTTGTGTTTAAGATTGTGCAACAGGGCAAATGGAATCACATTAAGTGCCCGCGACATATATACCGCAGTACCAGGTACACGAACCGGGGGTGATTTTTCCAGGGAAGCAATCATGGCTTCCAGAGAATTTCCGTGTTCATGTATACGGCGCAGCAGGCGGAAACGCTCGCTTTTCCAGGTGGTCATGACGATAAACATCAGCAAGCCAAGGGTCAGCGGTAACCACCCACCTGACAACACCTTCTGCAAATTAGCTGAGAACAAAGGAATATCAACACTCAGTAATGTTACTAAAATGATTCCCACCACAACCTTGTTCCAGTGCCAATTTTTACGCGCCACAGTACAGGCAAGCATAGAAGTCAGCACCATTGTCCCGGTTACGGCTATACCATAAGCAGCCGCCAGATTGCTGGAGTGTTCAAACCCAATTATCACCAGAACCACGGCGAAATAGAGCATCCAGTTAATGACCGGAATATAAATCTGCCCGGATTCCCGCTCTGAGGTGTGAATTATCTTCATGGGCGACAGATACCCCAAACGCACAGCTTGCCGGGTTAAAGAGAATACACCGGAAATAACAGCCTGAGAGGCGATAACAGTTGCCAGTGTTGCCAGAATCAACAAGGGAATCAAGGCCCAGTCAGGCGCTAACAAGAAGAAGGGATTTTTGATAGTCTCAGGGTTTTTTAGTAATAAGGCTCCCTGACCAAAATAGTTCAAGATTAAAGACGGTAACACCACCGCAAACCAGGCAATCCGAATGGGTAATTTGCCAAAATGCCCCATATCAGCATACAAAGCTTCAACACCAGTAATAGAGAGAACGACTGCCCCTAAGGCCAGGAATGACACTTCTTTATGCTCAATAAAGAAACGCACTGCCCAGATGGGATTAATTGCATTGAGAACTTCCGGATTAGCCAAAATACTTCTGGCACCTAACACAGCAAGCACCGCAAACCAGGTTAGCATAATGGGCGCAAAAAGTTTGCCGACCATTCCTGTACCATGCTTTTGAATCATGAAGAGCAATGTCAGAACAATAATAGAAAGCGGAACAATATAAGGATCCAGTGAAGGAGCCGCAATTTCCAGACCTTCAATGGCAGACATAACCGAAATTGCAGGGGTGATAACCACTTCCCCATAGAAAAAACTGCCGCCAATCAGCCCCATAATAACCAGAACTGACGTCATTTTAGCCGTGGTATTACGCCCGGCAAGCGACATTAATGTCAGTATCCCCCCTTCGCCAGCGTTATCAGCCCGCATAACAAAAGTCAGATATTTGATGGAAACGACAAAAATCAGTAACCAAAAAATCAGAGATAGAAACCCCAATACAGCGCCATATTCAACGCCAAAACCGAACTGACCTGAGAGACATTCACGCAATGTATAAAGTGGACTGGTACCTATATCGCCGTAAACCACCCCGATAGCAGCCAGTGTAACCGCTGGCAAAGCCTGCTTGTTTTCAGTGCTCATAGACTAATCTTTTCGTTTAGATTTAACTCGTGTGCTTAGTCCCTTGGCCCACAAAAAGCGCTCAGTATGCACGATTGTGAAAAAAATCGTACCCCTAAATCGTATTCAGTTAATTTAGCGCAAATTACTTATACACTGATTACTGGCTTATTTTAGTATCTATAACAAACATCTACAGACCACATCATTCCAGTGAGTACTGAGCGATGTAGTGAATCCCAGGGTACAGGACGTAACAACCATGATGAAAAGCAGCATGGTTTACCCGAGATACGCAACCTTTCCCCATGAAGACAGCCTTTATCACGAATAACACAACGAAAAACCAGAGATACTGCAGCATACAGGATGAAGCGTATATACTTCCGATACATCGCATTAACCGGATGAGAAACAGATAAATTATGGTTCAAGCGCATTTACTGGCGGAAAGAATTTCACGCCTCAGCCAGTCACTGGAAAAAGGCTTATATGAACGTCAACATGCCATCAGGTTGTGCCTGCTGGCAGCCCTTAGTGGTGAAAGTGTTTTTCTGTTAGGCCCACCAGGTATTGCCAAGAGTTTGATTGCACGTCGATTGAAATTCGCATTCCGCCATGCCCGTGCTTTCGAATACCTGATGACCCGTTTTTCTACCCCGGAAGAAGTTTTTGGCCCGCTATCCATCCAGGCCTTAAAAGATGAAGGGCGTTATGAGCGCCTTACTGAAGGGTATTTGCCCAGTGCTGAGATTGTTTTTCTCGATGAAATTTGGAAAGCCGGGCCGGCGATACTGAATACATTACTCACAGCGATTAATGAGCGACGGTTTCGTAATGGAGCAAATGAAGCAGCTATTCCTATGCGCCTTCTGGTTACCGCTTCTAACGAACTCCCTGAAGCAGACAGCAGCCTGGAAGCACTGTACGACCGTATGCTTATTCGCTTGTGGCTGGATAAAGTGCAGGAAAAAAATAACTTCCGCGCCATGCTGATAAGTCATCAGGATGAGCATGAAAACCCAGTGGCAGAAGGCCTGCAAGTCTCTGATGAAGAATTTGCCGACTGGCAAAAGGCAATTACTAAAATCACCCTGCCGGATAATGTGTTCGAATTGCTGTTCCAGCTCCGCCAACAGCTGGGGCAACAGCCGGAATCCCCTTATATTTCAGATCGTCGCTGGAAAAAAGCCTTACGTTTATTGCAAGCCTGCGCCTTCTTTAGCGGACGGGAACAGTTATCCCCCATCGATCTTATTCTGCTTAAAGATTGCCTGTGGCACGATATGGACAGTCTCAAAATGGTCCAGCAGCAAATTACGCTTTTGATGACCGGTTCAGCCTGGCAACAAAACACATTGCTGAGTGAACTCAGTGCCATTCAGCAACAGCGACTGATACAACAGCAAAAACAAAGCGAATACAATGCCCTTACCCTTATAAAACAACAAAATACATTTTTTGGACGGCGCCAAAGCTATTCACTTCCCGAAGGGCTGGAAGCAACAACCCTGACACTGGTGCTCCAAAAGTCGCTCAGGCTGCATGATATGAACGTCATTCATATTACGCTGGACCGAATGGCGATGGATCAGTGGTTACAGAAAGGTGGCGAAATTCGTGGCAAACTGAATGGGACAGGCTTTGCTCAACCTTTACAACTTGAGGTCGATAATAAACAACACCTGGTTATTCGTGATGTCAGCATGCAAGGCACCACACTGGCACTCCCCGGGAAACCACAACAGGGACTTCCCGATGATATCAGGCAACAACTGGATGACCTCGAAACCCGTTGGCGTAAACAGCATGCGCTGTTTAATGAGCAACAAAAATGCCTGTTCATTGAAAGTGACTGGTTAGGGCAAATCGAGGCCAGCCTGCAGGATGTAGGCGCGCAAATAAAACAGGCTCGCCAATGCTAACGCTTTCCGCACTGGATACCATGCTGGCCATTAGTGAAACCGGGCTGGTGGAAGAACTGATAGTGACGCTTCTGGCGGCACCACAGTTAATTGCATTTTTTGAGAAATACCCGCGATTAAAAAAAACAGTAAACAACGATCTTCCTCGCTGGCAGGATGAACTTAAATCCCGATTAAACAGCACATTGCTGCCAAAACATCTCGAACAAGAAGTCATGTTATTCCGGGCTGTTCAGTTACAGTCTACAGCACAATTCAGCCAGCAATGTTCAGGTCTCGTCAGCCAACTTACAGAACTGAATTCGTCATTTGCTGCTCAGGGGCTGGAGCTTATAGCTGAAGCTCCCCCTGTCACCCCTGCATTGCATACACTCTTTTTACAACGCTGGCGTGTCAGCCTGATAATGCGCGCAACGACACTTAACAATCAATTATTGGCAGAAGAGCAGGAACGACTTATGGCTGAGTTGCTTAAACGCCTGCAACTCACCCGGCAACTGGACCCATTGCTCAGCGATAATGACCGAACATCAGGCCGTTTATGGGATATGAGCAGCAGTAATCTTGCCACAGAGAATATCAGCCAGTTAATTCAGTACAGCGAGTTCTTAAATACCCAACCTGAGTTAATGCGCCTGGCAGAACAACTTGGCCGGGCAAACGCCGCAAAAAGTGTCCCTAAAAATAATGCACCACCAGAGATGACCCGGGTTATGGTGCGCGAACCCGCCACCGTACCAGAACAAATCGAAGGGCTACACCAGAGCGATGATATTCTGCGGTTACTGCCGCCAGAACTGGCAGCACTGGGTATCTCAGAGCTGGAGTACGAGTTTTACCGCCGGTTACTTGATAAACAATTGATGACCTACCGCCTGCAGGGTGATGCATGGCGGGAAAAAATCGTCCAGCGTCCGTCACACCAGCAAGAAATGGATGAGCAACCCAAAGGGCCGTTTATTGCCTGTGTCGACACCTCAGGCTCTATGGGTGGGTTTAATGAGCAGTGTGCAAAAGCCTTCTGCCTGGCGTTAATGCGCATTGCGCTAAGAGAAGACCGTCGATGCTATGTCATGCTCTTTTCCAGCGAAATAGTCAGTTATGAACTCACCGCAAAAGATGGACTCCAGCAAGCGATACGTTTTCTCAGCCAGCGGTTCCGGGGAGGCACTGATCTCGTCAGATGTTTTGAAGAAGTAGTGAAACACATGCAAACTGCACACTGGGCTGATGCCGATGCTGTGATAATCTCGGATTTTATTGCTCAGCGCCTGCCCGAAGAAGTAATAAACAAAGTCAGACTGTTGCAAAACCAGCACCACCACCGTTTCCATGCTGTTGCAATGTCACCTCATGGCAAGCCCGGCATCATGCGTATTTTCGACCATATCTGGCGGTTTGATACAGGCCCAGGCACTCGTCTGGCCCGTCAGTTCAAACGCCATTTCTGATAGCGCAGGCATACCCGAATGCCCTCACTTTCTTTATTATGCCTGCAGCTAACACCAACAAAGTTTATCTTGCCTGGAATTGCTCATGGAAAACTACTCTCTCGATAATCTTGATCGCGACATCCTCAAGGCCTTAATGGCTAACGCCCGAACGGCTTATGCTGAGCTGGCCAAACAATTTGGCGTCAGCGCAGGGACCATTCATGTGCGGGTTGAAAAAATGAAGCAGGCAGGGATCATCACCGGCACCCGGGTTGATATCAGTCCAAAACAGTTGGGTTACGACGTGTGCTGCTTTATTGGCATTATTTTAAAGAGTGCCAAAGATTACCCTTCCGCGCTGGCCCGGCTGGAAAGTCTTGAAGAGGTGACAGAAGCTTATTACACCACGGGGCATTACAGTATCTTCATTAAAGTGATGTGCAAATCTATTGATGCACTGCAGCAAGTACTTATCAACAAAATTCAGACTATTGATGAGATACAGTCTACGGAAACGCTGATCTCCTTACAGAATCCCATCATGCGGACGATCACGCCTTAATTCATACAAACAAATACCCATATTATCCACAGGTAGATCCCATGCGATTCACAGCGTACAATACGCCACGGTTTGTTGAAGGCAGGAACCATGGCAGAAATAACGTTGATAACTGGCAGTACGCTGGGTAGTGCTGAATATGTCGCAGAACATCTGGCTTCATTGCTGGATGCTGATGGGTTTACCACCCGGACACTTCATGGTCCGGAACTGGAAGCACTCAATCAATCTGGTTACTGGCTGGTCGTAACATCAACTCATGGTGCGGGAGATCTGCCCGATAACCTTCAGCCTTTATATGATGCCATTGAAGCAGGTAAGCCTGATTTAAGTGGTGTGCAGTTCGGGGCGATTGGTATTGGCAGCCGTGAGTATGACACATTCTGCGAAGCAATAGACAAACTGAGCAGCCTGTTGCAGGCTTGTGGTGCACGCCGTCTTGGCGAACCACTAAAAATAAACATTCTTGATCATGAAATTCCGGAAGATCCGGCAGAAGAATGGCTGCTTTCCTGGAAAAATTTACTCCCAAGAGTGTAAAGATCGCGCAGTTGGTTGTGGATAACTCTGCGTAAAAGCTTGGATCAACCAGTAGTTATCCAATGTACAATGATCGTATGTTTTTTGGGGTGTGAGTAAGTCGCTAAACTGATCCCAGCTTATACGGTATGGGATCACCGATCATTCACAGCTAATGATCCACCCTAATCACCTGTATTAAAAGGTGAATAATCACTTATCCACAACATAATGCGATCATAATAAGAGATCATAATAAAACAGATCTCTATATAAAGATCTTCTTTTTAATACCTTCGATCCTGGTGCTTTCTCAATCGACTAAAGTTGAGTAGAATCCCCGGCCCGGGGCAAGAAATCCTCTTTCGCAAATTCGCAACAGCGAGGCTTAGTAACCATGTTTTATCCAGATCCTTTTGACGTCATCATCATTGGCGGGGGTCACGCAGGGACTGAAGCAGCAATGGCTGCAGCCCGAATGGGCCAACAGACCCTTTTACTGACACACAATATCGACACTCTGGGGCAGATGTCCTGTAACCCGGCTATTGGCGGTATTGGCAAAGGACATTTGGTTAAGGAAGTGGATGCGCTTGGTGGACTGATGGCGAAAGCTATCGATCAGGCCGGTATCCAGTTCAGGATACTAAACGCCAGCAAAGGCCCCGCAGTGAGAGCAACCCGCGCTCAGGCAGACCGTGTTCTTTACCGACAGGCAGTTCGCACTGCTTTGGAAAACCAGCCAAACCTGATGATCTTCCAACAAGCAGTTGAAGATCTGCTGGTTGAAAACGATCGTGTCGTTGGTGCAGTGACTCAAATGGGGCTGAAGTTTCGTGCCAAAGCCGTGGTGTTGACCGTCGGCACTTTTCTTGATGGCAAAATTCATATTGGCATGGACAACTACAGCGGCGGTCGTGCTGGCGATCCGCCGTCTATACCACTTTCTCGCCGCTTGCGTGAATTGCCTTTGCGTGTCAGCCGGCTGAAGACAGGAACACCGCCGCGTATTGATGCCCGGACTATCGATTTCTCAGTGCTGGCTCAACAGCATGGGGATAACCCGATGCCGGTCTTTTCTTTCCTGGGTTCTGCAAGCCAACACCCCCAGCAGGTCCCTTGCTATATCACGCATACTAACGAACGCACTCACGACGTGATTCGTAATAATCTCGACCGCAGTCCGATGTATGCAGGAGTGATTGAAGGCATCGGCCCACGTTACTGCCCGTCCATCGAAGACAAGGTGATGCGCTTTGCCGATCGTAATGCGCACCAGATCTTCCTGGAACCAGAAGGGCTGACCAGCAACGAAATCTATCCTAATGGCATCTCTACCAGCCTGCCGTTCGATGTGCAAATGCAAATTGTCCGCTCCATGCACGGCATGGAAAACGCGAAAATCGTCCGCCCCGGCTACGCCATCGAATACGATTTCTTCGATCCGCGCGATCTCAAACCGACGCTGGAAAGCAAATATATTCAGGGCCTGTTCTTTGCCGGACAGATCAACGGCACAACAGGTTATGAAGAAGCTGCAGCTCAGGGGTTGCTGGCCGGGCTTAATGCCGGGCGTTATTCTGCAGACCTGGAAGGGTGGTCACCACGCCGTGATCAGGCCTATTTAGGCGTGCTGGTTGATGACCTGTGCACACTGGGTACCAAAGAGCCTTACCGCATGTTTACTTCCCGGGCTGAATATCGCCTGATGTTGAGGGAAGATAACGCAGACTTACGTTTAACCGAGACTGGGCGCGAGCTTGGGCTGGTGGATGATGAGCGCTGGGCACTCTTTAACCAGAAACTGGAACACATTGAGCGTGAACGCCAGCGTCTGAAAGAAACCTGGGTTCATCCGGCATCTGAACATGCAACTGAGGTGAATTCACTGCTCAAATCGCCGTTGACCCGTGAAGCCAGTGGTGAAGATTTACTACGCCGCCCGGAAATGACGTACCAGCAGTTAACCTCGCTTTCCCAGTTTGCACCAGCACTGTCAGATGCACAGGCTGCTGAGCAGGTTGAGATTCAGGTTAAGTACGAAGGCTATATTGCCCGTCAGCAGGATGAAATTGAAAAACAACTGCGCAACGAGAATACGGTACTTCCTGCCACGCTGGATTACCGTCAGGTTTCTGGTTTGTCCAATGAAGTTACTGCGAAACTGAATGACCATAAACCGTCATCCATTGGGCAGGCTTCGCGCATTTCAGGTGTCACGCCTGCTGCTATTTCCATTTTGCTGGTGTGGCTGAAAAAACAAGGGTTGCTTCGCCGCACTGCCTGATGCTGCTAAGATACAGGTAACTGTCTGGCCAGGGTTAACCTGGCCATTTTTTTATAGGTAACGTTGTGCTCAATATGCTGAATAAACTATCTCATCTGTTGGATGACGCGGGGATTACGCTGTCCTCTCACCAGAAAAGCCAGTTACTGGCTTATGTTGAACTGCTCAACAAATGGAATAAGGCATATAACCTGACTTCCGTGCGTGACCCACAGGAAATGCTGGTGCGCCATATCATGGACAGTATTGTGGTTGCTCCGTATCTGTCAGGGCAGCGTTTTATCGATGTAGGAACTGGCCCTGGACTGCCTGGCGTTCCTCTGGCTATTGTCTGCCCGGATTCACACTTCACTTTACTCGATAGCTTAGGCAAGCGTGTTCGGTTTCTGCGCCAGGTGCAACATGAGCTAAAACTGGAGAACATCACACCAGTGCAAAGCCGGGTAGAAGATTTTCCCGCAGACCCAGCATTTGACGGTGTTCTTAGTCGTGCATTTGCATCGCTGACCGATATGGTGACGTGGTGCCATCATCTTCCTGCTGATAACGGTTTCTTCTATGCCCTGAAAGGCGTGTTACCTCAGGATGAGATAGACGGCCTGCCACAGGGCCTGGCGGTGGAAAAAGTTATTCCTCTGTCAGTACCTGAGCTGGAAGGTGAGCGTCATCTGGTGATTATTCGACCAAAAAAAAATTAATATTTATCAAAAAAAGTGGAAATACAGTTGTTTCTTAATCGTTAAAAAAGCCGTGCTAAATCAGTGTAATAGTTGGTTACATGTCACAATTTTTTTACTACTTATTTCCCGATAATTAACGTCACTCTTTTTGTTAACTTTATAAATAGTAAACATGGCAAATATGAGCGAGCAAAAGATACAGTCTGTTAGAAGAGAGTAAAAGTTAAATTTTTTAGTTAAATGTCAATAAAAGGTTTTTATTGTGTTTTAGGCTTTTTTCTAAAAATATTTAAATAATGCACTTATTTTTCATAAGGATATGTTTTTTGTTTTCCAGTTTATTCTTAAATTGATGAGCAGAAAATTGTTGGATTTGTGATCGGTGGCACGCTTTTAACGACATGGTTACCACTTAATTGGTAATTTTGGTGAACTGATTGCGGTTTGAACAAAACTTTAGAAAAAAGGCGCACAGAAAATTATTTAAACATTTGTTCACCTTTTTGCTACTTATTGTTTGAATTCACGTGTTCGCCCCGTATAATTTGCTCGCTTTTTGGAACTTGACTCTGAGCCATAAAGACAGTTTTATACGACTCGCGACATACCTCAAAGGGAGCAGGAGTTATTCACGTTATGTCAGTGTCGCTCATGAGTAGAAACGTAGCGCTTAAGCTTCTGTTCGTTCAATTTTTGGCTTTGATAGCAAGTGGATTGCTTTTTTGCCTCAAAGACCCCGTATGGGGAGCTTCCGCTCTTGGTGGAGGTGTGGCGGTTTGGCTGCCTAACGTAGTTTTTATGATTTTTGCCTGGCGTCATCAGGCGCAAACATTCACTAAAGGTCGTCTGGCCTGGTCGTTCGCCATTGGCGAAGGCGTAAAAGTAGTGGCAACGTTTGCTATTCTGGTTGTGGCGTTGGGCGTATTTAAGGCGGTTTGGCTACCGCTGATAGTGACATGGTTATTGGTGCTGGTTGTACAGATACTGGCACCAGCTGTAATTAACAACAAAGGGTAAGAGGCATCATGTCTGCAGGAGAAATCTCTACACCGCAGGAATACATAGGTCACCATCTGCATAACTTACAGATTGACCTGCGTACATTCTCAATGGTGGATCCGCAAAACCCCCCGGCCACATTCTGGACGCTGAATATTGACTCCATGTTTTTCTCAGTGGTTCTGGGTTTGTTGTTCCTGGTTATTTTCCACCGTGTTGCGAAACATGCAACGACGGGCGTGCCAGGCAAATTCCAGACAGCGGTTGAATTAATCGTTGGTTTTGTTCATGGCAGTGTCAAAGACATGTACCACGGCAAAAGCAAAGTTATCGCTCCGCTGGCCCTGACGATTTTCGTCTGGGTGTTCCTGATGAACTTCATGGACCTGCTGCCTATCGATTTGCTGCCATTTATTGCCGAGCATGTCCTTGGCCTGCCGGCGTTGCGTGTTGTTCCGTCTGCTGATGTGAACGTCACTTTGTCCATGGCATTGGGTGTCTTCGTTCTTATTCTTTTCTACAGCATCAAGATGAAAGGCATTGGCGGCTTCGCGAAAGAGTTGACGCTCCAGCCGTTCAATCATCCGGTGTTTATTCCCGTGAACCTGATTCTGGAAGGGGTCAGTTTATTGTCCAAACCTGTTTCTCTTGGTTTGCGACTGTTCGGAAATATGTATGCGGGTGAATTGATTTTTATCCTGATTGCCGGTCTGTTGCCGTGGTGGTCACAGTGGATTCTGAGTGTGCCCTGGGCCATTTTCCACATCCTGATCATTTCGCTGCAGGCTTTCATTTTCATGGTCTTAACGATTGTCTATCTGTCGATGGCATCTGAAGAACATTGATATTTTTCTCAACACTACTGCGTTTTAACTGAAACAAACTGGAGACTGTCATGGAAAACCTGAATATGGATCTGCTGTACATGGCTGCCGCTGTGATGATGGGCCTGGCGGCAATCGGTGCTGCGATCGGTATCGGCATCCTCGGAGGTAAATTCCTGGAAGGCGCCGCGCGCCAGCCGGATCTGATCCCTCTGCTGCGTACGCAGTTCTTTGTTGTAATGGGTCTGGTGGATGCAATCCCGATGATCGCTGTGGGGCTGGGACTGTACGTGATGTTCGCCGTCGCGTAGTGAGCATTGCTTTAAAACTAAAGCAATATCAGAACATTAACTAGATAAGAGGCATTGTGCTGTGAACATTAACGCAACAATCCTCGGCCAGGCTATCGCGTTCATCCTGTTTGTAGCGTTCTGCATGAAGTACGTATGGCCGCCGTTAATGGCTGCCATTGAAAAACGTCAAAAAGAAATTGCTGACGGACTTGCTTCAGCCGAACGAGCTAAAAAGGACCTTGACCTTGCACAGGCCAACGCGACCGACCAGCTGAAAAAAGCGAAAGCTGAAGCTCAGGTCATTGTTGAGCAGGCGAACAAGCGCCGTTCTCAGATTCTGGAAGAAGCAAAAGCGGAAGCAGAACAGGAACGTAACAAAATCGTGGCACAGGCTCAGGCCGAAATCGACGCTGAACGTAAACGTGCCCGCGAGGAACTGCGTAAGCAAGTCGCTCAACTGGCTATCGTTGGTGCCGAGAAGATTATTGAACGTTCCGTGGATGAAGCTGCTAACAGCGACATCGTAGATAAACTGGTCGCTGAACTGTAAGGAGGGAGGGGCTGATGTCTGAATTTACTACTGTAGCTCGCCCCTACGCCAAAGCAGCTTTTGACTTTGCTGTTGAACACCAGAATGTGGATCGCTGGCAGGAAATGCTGGCGTTTGCCGCAGAGGTGTCCAAGAACGAACAGGTGGCTGGGCTGATTTCAGGTGCACTGGCACCTGAAACACTGGCTGCATCGTTTATCGCTATTTGTGGTGACCAGGTAGATACCCATGCCCAGAACCTGATTAAGGTAATGGCTGAAAATGGGCGTCTGTCGGTTCTTCCTGATGTTCTTGAGCAGTTTGTTCTGTTGCGCGCAGCCCTTGAGGCCACAGTTGAAGTTGATGTGACTTCAGCCAGCGCGTTAAGCGAAGAACAGCTTTCGAAAATTAGCGCCGCGATGGAAAAACGTCTGTCTCGCAAAGTGAAGCTGAATTGCAAAATTGATAAGTCTGTAATGGCAGGTATTGTCATTCGTGCGGGTGATATGGTCATTGACGGTAGCGTCCGTGGTCGTCTTGAACGCCTGGCAGACGTCTTGCAGTCTTAAGGGGACTGGAGCATGCAACTGAATTCCACCGAAATCAGCGAACTGATCAAGCAGCGCATTGCTCAGTTCAACGTGGTGAGTGAAGCTCACAACGAAGGTACTATTGTTTCTGTAAGTGACGGTGTTATCCGTATCCACGGCCTGGCCGAGGTAATGCAGGGTGAAATGATCTCTCTGCCGGGTAACCGTTACGCTATCGCACTGAACCTGGAGCGTGACTCCGTAGGTGCAGTGGTGATGGGCCCATATGCTGACCTCGCGGAAGGCATGAAAGTTAAGTGTACTGGCCGTATTCTTGAAGTACCGGTAGGTAATGGCCTGCTGGGTCGTGTTGTTAACACCCTGGGTGAACCTATTGATGGTAAAGGCCCGGTTGAACACGATGGCTTCTCACCTGTTGAAGCTATCGCGCCTGGCGTTATCGACAGGCAGTCCGTCGATCAGCCGGTACAGACCGGTTACAAATCGGTTGGTGCGATGATCCCAATCGGCCGTGGCCAGCGTGAGCTGATCATCGGGGACCGTCAGACCGGTAAAACCGCGATGGCGATCGATGCCATCATCAACCAGCGCGATTCCGGCATCAAATGCGTGTACGTGGCCATCGGTCAGAAAGCCTCGACCATCGCTAACGTGGTACGCAAGCTGGAAGAACATGGCGCACTGAAAAACACCGTTGTGGTTGTTGCTTCTGCGTCTGAATCTGCTGCACTGCAATACCTGGCACCTTATGCCGGTTGTGCAATGGGTGAATACTTCCGTGACCGCGGTGAAGACGCGCTGATCGTATACGATGACCTGTCCAAACAGGCTGTTGCTTACCGTCAGGTTTCTCTGCTGCTGCGCCGTCCACCGGGCCGTGAAGCCTTCCCGGGCGACGTGTTCTATCTCCACTCCCGTTTGCTGGAACGTGCTGCGCGTGTAAACGCTGAATACGTTGAAGCTTTCACTAAAGGTGAAGTTAAAGGGAAAACCGGTTCACTGACCGCATTGCCGATTATCGAAACCCAGGCGGGTGACGTTTCCGCATTCGTTCCGACCAACGTCATTTCGATTACCGATGGTCAGATCTTCCTGGAAACCAACCTGTTCAACTCCGGTATTCGTCCGGCGGTTAACCCGGGCATTTCCGTATCTCGTGTGGGCGGTGCTGCTCAGACTAAGATCATCAAGAAACTGTCCGGTGGTATTCGTACCGCACTGGCACAGTATCGTGAACTGGCGGCGTTCTCCCAGTTTGCTTCTGACCTTGATGATGCAACGCGTAAGCAGTTGGATCACGGTCAGAAAGTGACCGAACTGCTGAAACAGAAACAGTATGCGCCGATGTCCGTAGCGCAGCAGTCTCTGGTTCTGTTCGCGGCTGAACGTGGTTACCTCAGTGACGTCGAACTGGCGAAAATCGGTAGCTGCGAAGCGGCACTGCTGGCATACGTTGACCGTGAGCACGCTCCGCTGATGCAAGAAATCGACCAAACTGGGTCTTACAACGATGAAATCGAAGGAAAGCTGAAAGGCATCCTCGATTCCTTCAAAGCAACCCAGTCCTGGTAACGTCTGCGGCTTGTCTCTCGGGGCAAGCCGTTAGGCATTGAGGAGAAGCTCATGGCCGGCGCAAAAGAGATACGTAGTAAGATCGGCAGCGTGCAAAACACGCAGAAGATCACCAAAGCGATGGAAATGGTCGCCGCCTCCAAAATGCGTAAATCGCAGGAACGCATGGCGGCCAGCCGTCCTTATGCAGAGACCATGCGCAAAGTGATTGGTCACCTTGCTAATGGTAATCTGGAATACAAGCACCCTTACCTGGATGAGCGTGACGTAAAACGCGTGGGTTTTCTGGTAGTGTCGACTGACCGTGGTCTGTGTGGCGGCTTGAACATTAACTTGTTCAAAAAGTTGCTCAACGAAATGAAAGAATTGTCTGAGAAAGGCATTCAGAGTGATTTAGCACTGATTGGCTCTAAAGGTGTTTCTTTCTTTAATTCTGTTGGCGGCAGTGTCGTTGCACAGGTAACAGGCATGGGCGATAAACCTGCCCTGTCCGACCTGATTGGCCCGGTCAAAGTGATGCTACAGGCATACGATGAAGGCCGCATCGACAAGCTGTACATCGTCAGCAACAAATTTATCAACACCATGTCTCAGGTTCCGACCATCACTCAGCTGCTGCCTTTACCGGCATCAGAAGATGGTGATTTAAAACGTAAATCCTGGGACTATCTGTATGAACCCGATCCGAAAGCGCTGCTGGATACCCTGTTGCGCCGTTATGTCGAATCGCAAGTTTATCAGGGCGTGGTAGAAAACCTGGCCAGCGAGCAGGCCGCGCGAATGGTGGCGATGAAAGCCGCAACCGATAACGGCGGAAACCTGATCAAAGAGCTGCAGTTGGTCTACAACAAAGCTCGTCAGGCCAACATCACTCAGGAACTTACCGAGATCGTCTCGGGGGCCTCCGCGGTTTAACCAGGTTTACGAATTAGGTAGAGGATTCAAGATGGCTACTGGAAAGATTGTCCAGGTAATCGGCGCCGTGGTGGACGTCGAGTTTCCTCAGGATGCCGTACCAAGAGTGTACGATGCCCTTGAGGTAATGAATGGTAAAGAGCGCCTGGTGCTGGAAGTTCAGCAGCAGCTGGGTGGTGGTGTTGTTCGTACTATCGCAATGGGTTCTTCCGACGGTCTGCGTCGTGGCCTGGAAGCGAAAGACCTTGAACACCCGATTGAAGTCCCGGTTGGTAAAGCAACACTTGGCCGTATCATGAACGTGCTGGGTGAGCCGGTCGACATGAAAGGCGACATCGGCGAAGAAGAACGTTGGGCTATTCACCGTGAAGCACCGAGTTACGAAGACCTGGCTAACTCCCAGGATCTGCTGGAAACTGGTATTAAAGTTATCGATCTACTTTGCCCGTTTGCAAAAGGTGGTAAAGTTGGTCTGTTCGGTGGTGCCGGTGTTGGTAAAACCGTTAACATGATGGAGCTGATCCGTAACATCGCGATCGAACACTCCGGTTACTCGGTATTTGCCGGTGTGGGTGAGCGTACCCGTGAAGGTAACGACTTCTACCACGAAATGACCGACTCCAACGTTATCGACAAAGTTTCGCTGGTCTATGGTCAGATGAACGAGCCACCGGGTAACCGTCTGCGCGTTGCGCTGACCGGTCTGACCATGGCGGAGAAGTTCCGTGACGAAGGTCGTGACGTACTGCTGTTTATCGATAACATCTATCGTTACACCCTGGCCGGTACTGAAGTCTCCGCTCTGCTGGGTCGTATGCCTTCTGCGGTAGGTTACCAGCCAACGCTGGCGGAAGAGATGGGCGTTCTGCAGGAACGTATCACCTCGACCAAAACCGGTTCAATCACCTCCGTACAGGCCGTTTACGTTCCTGCTGATGACTTGACTGACCCGTCACCAGCCACCACCTTTGCGCACTTGGATGCAACCGTGGTACTGAGCCGTCAAATCGCTTCTCTGGGTATCTACCCGGCCGTTGACCCGCTGGATTCCACCAGTCGTCAGCTGGATCCGCTGGTTGTGGGTCAGGAACACTATGACACTGCGCGTGGCGTTCAGTCACTGCTGCAGCGTTATCAGGAACTGAAAGACATCATCGCCATCCTGGGGATGGACGAACTGTCAGAAGAAGACAAACTGGTGGTAGCACGCTCGCGTAAGATGCAGCGCTTCCTGTCCCAGCCGTTCTTCGTGGCGGAAGTGTTCACCGGTTCTCCAGGTAAATACGTGTCTCTGAAAGATACCATCCGTGGCTTTAAAGGCATCATGGAAGGCGAGTTCGACCATCTGCCAGAGCAGGCTTTCTACATGGTGGGTTCCATCGAAGAAGCCGTGGAAAAAGCGAAGAAACTTTAACGCCGTAATCGGAGGGTGATATGGCTATGACTTACCACCTGGATGTCGTCAGCGCAGAACAGCAGATGTTTACTGGTCTGGTTGAGAAAATCCAGGTTACAGGTAGTGAAGGTGAACTGGGTATTTACCCGGGGCACGCTCCGCTGCTTACTGCCATTAAGCCTGGTATGATCCGCATCGTTAAACAGCATGGCCATGAAGAGTTTATCTATCTTTCTGGCGGCATTCTGGAAGTACAGCCTGGCACGGTAACCGTGCTGGCTGATACGGCAATTCGCGGCCAGGATCTGGATGAAGCCAGAGCCATGGAATCGAAACGCAGAGCAGAAGATCACATTCGTAATTCTCACGGTGACGTGGATTACGCACAAGCTTCTGCTGAGCTGGCGAAAGCCATCGCGAAACTGCGTGTTATTGAATTGACTAAAAAAGCGATGTAACACCGGCTTGAAGCACGTAAAAAGCCAGCCTGGGCAACCCGGCTGGCTTTTTTATTGCGAGCGGAAGTCAGGTGAATATTGGAAATAAAACACTTTTTCTTTTTTATGTGATCTGTATCTCAAAATTCTTGATCGTGCTGAACAAGAAGCGTACACTTATTTTGTGAGATGAGTCACAAAATTTAATTCACCGATTAGGATGCCACCATGAAACTGATTAACAAAATCATCGCTATTTTTAATAACATGAGTTTCTCATTTGGTACTTTCCATCTGTGATAGTTGTTCTTCGCCAGGCTGCCAAAACATAGCTTTGCGAAGATATCCGGATATAAAAAAGGTCGCCCTGATGGCGACCTTTTGCATGTATTAAGCAGGTTTATTTTTTCTGCAGGAATGACCCCAAATCAAACGTACCATCCGGCTTACGTAGCAGTGGTTCAGGCATCGTTAGTGATAAAAAATCTGTTGCCTTAATCTCCTTACCAGCACTGTTCACACTTTTCCCCTGATGGATAAAGTAATTTGATTTATCCACGTCACCAGTAACTGCGTCGTCATACTTAGCTGGCGCGGTGCGCAGTGATTTGTTGCCTTTGAATACTCCCTGCGTTTCAGGCCCACCGTAAGGGCTTGGGCGGAAGATAAAGTTAAAGCGCTGGTTATCCATTGCTGTATTGTTTTCAACGATTAAGCGCCCGGGGTTAAAGTTATCGGTGAAACCGTCCAGGTGGTTACCTATAGCGATACTGTTACGAATCTGGTGAGCGACTGGTTGGCCTTCACCACCGAGTTTGAAACCGTTACTGGTGTTGTTGCGGGCAATGGAATTTTCGATAACCACAACCCCGTTCGGACCGTCTTCAATTTTGTTGAACAAATCAAAACCATCATCCACGTTATTGTGGGCGTAACAACCCTCCAGACGGTTCCCTTCCCCTACGCGCATTTTCACTGCAAACCCATCGGCATTGATTTTGCCCGGGTCTTCATTACCCCATGATTCAGAGTTAACAATACGGTTATAACTGGCCCATAGTGGGAACATCGTCGTGTCGTG
>JAJHIY020001744.1:0-17500 GCA_022114975.2 Lampris megalopsis
GCAACTCCTCGACGATGCTTAAGACGAATTTGGTCAACGAGTTTGTTGCGCCGGGCGATCTTCCTCTTACTGCTGCTGGAGGAGTCACTGATTCTTGGAGCCGGGCTGGATGTCCACGACTGGTGCTCCCCAGGACTTTCCCAGAAACTGGTTTCCACCATGAGCGTCACCCTACAGAGCAGAGCTTCTACACAGACGTGGCCTTTTTTCCAGAACCGGGGGTGGTATTGTGCATAGTGGGAGTTGATGATGATCTGTTTTTCTTCTTCTTCTGTTTTAATTTGTGTAATGAGGGAAAGTCCTGGCTGTATTACTGGCTTTGTTTCATTTTATTTCTTTGGTATGTAAATTGTGTAAACTCAACATCCATTGCACGTTGTCCGTCTTGGGAGAGAGATCCCTCCTCTGTTGCTCTCCCTGAGGTTTCTCCCTATTTTTTCTCCCCGTTAAAGGTTTTTTTTTAGGGAGTTGTTCCTCATCCGAGGGTCTAAGGACAGGATGTTGTGTTGCTGCAAACCCCGAGGCGAAGTTGTGTTTATGTTGGGCTATTTTATTTTGCATTTCTGTTTTTACACATACTTGTTTAGACTACTCAATGGTCTTTTTTTTTTTTTGTACGAGCCGGATGATAAAGGGATGATTGTGTTTGAGTATCAGCTGTTGGACTGTAATGTATTCTGAATAAATGTACCTTTTTAAAATCAAAATATCTCTCTCTCTCTCTCGCTCTCTCTCAATTCAATTTCAATTCAAGTCAATTCGCTTTATTGGCATGACAAATTGTTCATCTGTGTTGCCAAAGCTTTTGATGCATTAAAATGTATGTAAATTGGAAAACAAAGTAGAAATAACCATCTCTTTCTCTCTCTCTCTCTTTCTCTCTCTCTCTGTGTCTTATCTCTCCTGTCTGTTTTGTCCTGTTGGTCTGTTTTGTGTTATCTCTTTTTAAAGTTTTTGTTTTCATTTGTATTCCCATGTTTCATTTTCCCTTGTTTTGTTGCGATAAAAATGTTTTCGTACGACTCATGCTATCACCAAGTCTACGGCGAGTTTCATTGGAGTTAGATGAAAGCCTTTTTAGAATAAAAATTCTCTGTCTATTTCGGGCTCTCTCTCTCTCTCTCTCTCTCTCTCTCTCTCTCTCTCTCTCTCTCTCTCTCTCTCTCTCTCTCTCTCTCCCCTGTCTTTTTCTGGTTCCTTTTTTCTCTTGAACTGCCATCTTCGCTCTCTGCCTTGCAGATGGTCACATCTCACTTCTACCTCTTGCATGACGTGTAGAGACCACATCCCGAGGTCCCGAGGCCGGTAGCATGCAGTGACCTTGCACCATCCAGCCTAGGTCACATCTACCAGTTGTTGAACAATGAGGTGTTGTTATTTTCTGATGGAGGGGGATATCCACTCAAGTCCATTACTTGTTCTTCCAGGCAAACAGAAGGGGCACTTAATTGAATGAGGGCTTCATTAGGCCTTTCCTGGGGATACCAGGTAATTCCCACTAATGATGCCCTGAGAGAGAGAGACGGGAGGCACATAAGGAAACAAGCCGACCTACAACTTCATCGTGCAATAACAAATCACGGGTGCAGCCAGAAAAACAGAAAACAAAAGGTCCACAAAGTACAAGTAAAATACACGCAATGAAACCCAGCAGCAGTTACCCCGAGAACATAAGCTCATATGTTACGTTTACTGCCATGTTTTTGTAAGACTGGAATATCCATTATTCGGCGGTCTCTCCACTAAATTACCCCTCAGATATACTATAATGTAAAGTGTGTTCGTAGCCGTAGTAGGTCAAGGGCTGAGTTTCACAAGGTCTCCTGTGCTGGAAATAAAAAGGCCCACTCTTGGGGGGGGGGGGGGAGGCCTCCCCCTTTCTCTCTTTTTCCCGTGCGCTGCACATGATTGTATTTCTATACGGTTGTGTACAATTTCTACACCAGTAATCAGTGTTGTACAAGAAACGAGCAATTTTATGCAGCACCTAATGTGTATAGTCTCTTGTTTATCACGTTAATGCTGAATGCAATATGTTTAATCCGAGCTTCCCACTGCTATCCAGCAGAGGGCGCCATGTAAAAATTCTATATATAGCAGTTGACAAAGATTTCTAAAGGGGATTAGGATCTAGATGAGGATGCCTTGTTCTGTTTTCAGGGGAAGGTGGTTATTTTCCCTCCCTGAGCACAAGAAATTCCAAGAAACTATTAACAGCTGTCTTCACATTTATTTATTTTTCAACAATTTGAGCTGCGTGGATTTTACAATAGGCCGTCGCTATCTAAAGAGTCAACGCCGTTAGATTGGCTATGATATGACTCGGGTATTGGACGTGAACGTTTGTTTGTTCTCTATACGTGGTATGCAAACCACTGGCGTCTTAACACATACACCGTATATCACATCTTTGGAAGACTTTTGCCTAAACCATTTTTGGCATCACTGAGCTCGACTCAGTTGCTATGGACACAGATCATGTTTTTTTTTCTCCCCCTTTTCTCTCTCTTTTTTTTTTTATGTGTCCATGACAACTAAATGCCTGTTATAGGAAACACTATGCATTTCACTAAGTCAGAAGGAGGGGAGGTAACTTCTTCGCTGGCTTTGTCAGGTTAGGACGCTGATTGGCTGGGGTAGACTTTACACAGGCCACGAGCTGAGGACGATCAGATTATGAGCGCTACAATGTTGCCATGGGAAACGTCTCTCGGTGAAAGCCGTTCAGAATAGCATCCGAGGAAATGTATCCTGTAGTCTCAAAGTTAGATGTCTTGTGTCAGAGCAGGCGAGAAACACAAGTCTGTCCAGATTAACGAGAGTAGATGAGAGTGATACAGTTTTAATGACATAATGTGTGATGAAACGACACATACTTCTTGATATTTAGACACATAGCTGGTGATGGCTCTTGTCCTGATGCATATGATGATGATGATGATGATGATGATGATGATGATGATGATGAGCCCAGGATTGTTCTTGGTCACGGGCTAAAATGTGACCGGGGTGAGGAGGGTTTATACTGCGCGCCGCTGTGACGTCATCGATCTTCAAACGCAGTCTCCGAAGGAGTATTGATAATTATGAAACAGTTGATCAGATTGCTTATGTTGTAACTGGCGTTACAGATTTTACTCCTTATAGACATATGTTCTAACTATAATATCATATCATATATCCATTAGCTAACTGAAAATTAAAAAATGTCACACCCAGTAGATTAATTGACTAACTGGTAGCTAATTAATAGCTAATTCAAAGTTATGTTACCAAAGGCTGCATTTATTTGTGATTAGGCTTGTTCAATACGGTGTAAAGAATTGTAATTGTTGAGTAGCCTTTTTTTAAGTTATGTTTTTTTTTCTCTTTCTATTTTGCATGTCCACTAGATGGCAACCTTGAGCCAGCCATTGCCGAGACGAGGCTGCGTGGTCATCAGGCTCGTTATTAGTGCGTGATGAGGCTGCACTTCTTGTGCGAGAGAGAAACGGGCTGCCAGACTGTTACTGAGGAGGTGAGAAGATAAACAACCCAAATCTAATGACGACGCTTCTTGTGAAGTTATTATTACACCATGCACACACACGCCTTCCTATTACTCCATTATATTTATTTGAGCACCGCTGCCTTCTTCTTCGTCTTGGGTCCATTGCATAGCACTTATATTCAAGTCTGCACACATCTTATGACACGTGCGTGAGTGCTACTCGTGTATTCATGGTGACAGTATCATGACTGGTCTCCTTTTTTTTTTTTTTGCTGACATCTTTCATTACACTTCTGCTCTGAATTATCCAAAGGGCAATCCCGATTGCACAGTTACCCTCAAGTCGCAAAGTGATGTCTGCATCAGAGGACGTGAGAAGCTGCCAGCTCTAACAGTGAACACAATTAGCATCAAGTGAAGTTCTGAAAAAAGGGGGACAAAATGTGATCCACATCCTGCCAAATTAGAACATGAACTGTAACCAAAGAACTTATCGAGTAAATAACAGCTCGTTACTGAAATTATTCATATCAGATTATTTCTCTAAATGTAGTCGCACGTCTTGGGGGCGGAGGTCAGTGGGGACAAGGAAGTATGCCTGAAAGTTTCTCAGGCGAAGTAAAAATACAAAAAGCATGCATCCACATTCGTTCTCTGGTCCGGAGCGGCCTGACTGACAGCTTACATTTGCTCAGCTGTATTAACAAGGTATATCCATTAACTATGCATGGGTGATAATATATATATATATATATATATTTCAGTGATGCCACATTATTTGTTAACTCTGCCTGCTCAGATGACTGGTCAGTTTGGTGTACCAGAGGTTTACATAAACAAGGTGGTTGTGCAGCACAGTGACGGTATATGGCGATAGATTGCATTGAACGGGGCTTTGGTCTGAGGGGCATGCATGCATATTAAGTGAGGTGTGAGTTTTAAACCGAATGGCACCCCAGGAGCTGCAGAAGGTAAATGCAACTTTGAGTCGCTCACTTTATTGGGTGCTGACGCATTAAACAATGCCTGGGTGTGACGCAGGCTGGGAATGAGTTGGAGAGATGGGTGGACATGCAGGCTAACGTTACGCGTTCAACCTTACAGTTTACTTCCATGTGGTGGACAGATTGCCTTCCTTTAAAAAAAGAAAAAAGAAGAAGAAAGAAACTTCTTGTATGCAAAGGCCGGTCTTTTTTTTTTTCTGGGGTCCTGTAAAACAAGTTTGTTTCAGAAACACATTTCCAGGAAACACTGCAGTAAAAAGGAGCGAAGGGGTGGGGGGGGGTGGGGGGGTATTAAAGATCACAACCTCAAATATCAGCTCTGCACAGTGTTGCCAAGCCTTGTTGCCATGGAGATTGCATCCTACTGCAGGTGTGAGTAACGACAGAGGAAGTCAACTGTGCTTCCCCCCTCTGTGTCTTTTTCAGTTCCTCCGCTTCCCTCCCAGCAGCCTCTGCCTCTCCTGCACCGTCTCGTGCATCTCCACCCAACACGAACGGCCCATAAAAATGAAACCGTAGCAACTACTGAAATAGTCTCGCTCGCAGTGCTGTTGTGCGCTTCCCAAATGTTCTCTAACGTGTGCTCCGTTTCTGTTCGAGGTTGTATTTTACAGACAGCGGCGAGCAGGCTGCAACTGCAAGGCTGAAACAAGACTTCTTTCTGTAAGTTTAATGTCTTCATCTCTCAAGCAATGGCTTCTTGCCCGGGGAAGTCTCTCCAAAGGCAGCAGTGGTGAACCTCTGGACTGTGCAAATGCACTTAGCCCTCAGGCAGAGGGGGTAGATAGCCGTCAGTGAAATGAACACTTGCAAACATGCGACTGCTTCTCAAAAAAAAAAAACTCCAGTGGATTAAGAGGAGTGTTTTGCAGCGGCGCCGCTGTACGAAACCTTAATCTGGAGCGCTAAAGATGTGGCCTTGCAATACCCACATGCACGGGAAGATCCACATGGCGTGGGGCCTTCTTTAAACGGTATGGGTTTTGTCTTCATAAGATGCTATACCGAGTAGTGCTACAGCTTCTATCTAATGAGAAAAAAAAACAAATCAGTAAATACGAATATGATTTCGGTCAATGATATCTGCCCTCCCCCATTTCTCATTCTCTCAAGTAGGCAGAGTTCCGTGATGTGATGCCACTTATCCGCTTGGTGAGGCCGCAATGGGCAATATGATTATGAATGATAATCATTAAGCCACAGTGCAGTTAAAAGAGGTCATTGTTACAATGTAACTTCTGCTTTGTGTCAAAATCCGATACAGTGGGATAACAACAATGCTTTCCCTTTTACTAGAGTCACACTCCTTTGAGTCATTTTACGACAGAAACGTTAAATTTGAATGAACGCAACACTTTGTTTGTGCAAGAATTATACCCACACATTGACTTGTCCCGTTCTATCAGATTCGAAGCCGTTGTTATGCACTGCAGGCTTCTGCGGCTGCAGCTCCTTGTGGCTTTGAGTCTAACTCAGTCAGACTGAGAGAAGCTTATTAATCTCAGGGCTTCGCATTCACTCTTACGGCAGGAGTCAGGGAGAATACGTAAGCTGTGCGGCACAAATACACATCTATAATTTTCGACCATCGAAATGTACAGTATGGCGCTCCACCACGCTAGGGTTGGGTTTTTTTTTTTTTTTTACCCCCGAGGAAAGGGGAAATTTGTGGTTAATATGGGCTGACATTTTCACAGTTCATGGCTCAGCGTCTCTGTAGGCGCTTTGTTGGCCTGCACATTTGTTATGCAATGAAAATGGCTTACCAAAATATCCAAGTGTGTTCACCAAGTGACTAAAATGAAGATAAAGCTGAAGATCACCACGTTCAGGCGCTGTTTAAAGCACAGCTGTGTTACTGAAACTGCAACAGCCACTGCTGCTATCTATCTACTGCTAATACTACCATCTATTAGTACTACTACGACTGCTGCTACCACCTATTACTACTACCACGACTACTGCTACCACCTATTAGTACTACTACGACTGCTGCTACCACCTATTACTACTACTACGACTACTGCTACCACCTATTACTACTACCACGACTACTGCTACCACCTATTACTACTACTACGACTACTGCTACCACCTATTAGTACTACCATGACTACTGCTACCACCTATTAGTACTACTACGACTACTGCTACCACCTATTACTACTACCACGACTACTGCTACCACCTATTACTACTACTACGACTACTGCTACCACCTATTAGTACTACTACGACTACTGCTACCACCTATTAGTACTACTACGACTGCTGCTACCACCTATTAGTACTACTACGACTACTGCTACCACCTATTACTACTAACACGACTACTGCTACCACCTATTACTACTACTACGACTACTGCTACCACCTATTAGTACTACTACGACTGCTGCTACCACCTATTACTACTACCACGACTATTGCTACCACCTATTAGTACTACCACGACTACTGCTACCACCTATTACTACTACTACGATTACTGCTACCACCTATTAGTACTACCACGACTATTGCGACCACCTATTACTACTACCACGACTACTGCTACCACCTATTACTACTACTACGACTACTGATACCACCTATTAGTACTACTACGACTGCTGCTACCACCTATTACTACTACCACGACTATTGCTACCACCTATTAGTACTACTACGACTGCTGCTACCGCCTATTACTACTACTACTACGACTACTGCTACCACCTATTACTACTACTACGACTATTGCTACCACCTATTAGTACTACTACGACTACTGCTACCACCTATTACTACTACTACGACTACTGCTACCACCTATTACTACTACTACTACGACTACTGCTACCACCTATTACTACTACCACGACTATTGCTACCACCTATTAGTACTACTACGACTGCTGCTACCGCCTATTACTACTACTACTACGACTACTGCTACCACCTATTACTACTACCACGACTATTGCTACCACCTATTAGTACTACTACGACTACTGCTACCACCTATTACTACTACTACGACTACTGCTACCACCTATTACTACTACAACTACTGCTACCACCTATTACTACTACTACTCTGACTACTACTACTACCACTAAATACTACCTACTACTGCAACTACTACCTGCTGCTGCTACTAATTGTAGTCTCAGTAATAGCAGTAATAATAATGATTTGGTTTCTAAAGCAACAACACTTATGTACATTGCCATAAAAAGAAGCATTAAGGCTTTACCTAGACTGTCCTTGTCCATTACACATAGAAAACCCTGAACAATAAGTGGCAAATCGAACCCCTCGTATTGTGCAGCTCATCAGTGGCAGCAGACTAGACAGGACGACGGCATGACGAATCAAACGCACCCTCGAGATGGCAAACCAGTGATTGCGTGAGACACCGCGTGTATTCTAACACGGTGGCTTTTAGGGTCAGGGGGTCCTTGCCATGGTCCAGGCCTATTAAGTCAACACAGTCAGCCATGATGACCATAAATGTGTGGCCGGTGTACCTCACAGAGAGAACGCTCTAGGTCCGAGCCCCTCTACAACCACTGTGAATGTCACACAGACAGGTAGAAGACCAATGGATGGCAGAGGCATTAGAGATGGGGGGTCACGCTGGATGGGGCGAGGAGGGGTGAAGGGACTGCTGATGTACTGAATCAGCTGAGATAATAGTGTTTTTATTGAAAGCACTTGTCAACAGTGCTCTAACCTTTCCTGGGCCTGGTGAGCTTTGGCGTGTAGTGTAAGTGATGGCTCTCTGCCAGGATCTGCCAATTAAGGCTCATTAGTCCCTATTGATAGCCCCGATGATAGGTACTCTGATAGGAGGCAGCCAGGGAAAAGGTCAGCGTATGGATCTTAATTTGACCCCACTAACCTGTCACTGATTGGCAGCATCTGTCATCTTCGGGTTTAATATAGCAGTGACTGAATGCAGCAGGGACCAGATTGGCAATAACCCCTGTGGGCCGTCTCACCGCCGCTGCTCTTCCAGATGGAGTCTGTCTCTGCCAAACTCAGTGGCTCCTCTGTCCCCTGTGCCCTTCTTACTCAGGCCGTGAATGCGGTAGGACTGGAACCAGGCCGCTTCTCTAGTGGACCTGTAGATTCTGCCTTGCTCACATCACAGGCAAAAATCAAGAACCACCTCTCATCTTCTCTCTCCCGAGTGTGCTTCTGTTTTATATATCTTTTTAATTTTAAATCAATTTATCACACGTGGTATATGAAGTTAACCAATAGATGTGTGGATACTTGTGTGCAGGTCTGCATGCCATAGTCAAAACTACCTTTTAACGGACTCAGAGACGTCAGGGTAGTGTAGCGGTCTATTCCGTTGCCTACCAACACGGAGCTCGCCAGTTCGAATCCCCGTGTTACCTCCGGCTTGGTCGGGCGTCCCTACAGACACAATTGGCCGTGTCTGTGGGCGGGAAGCTGGATGTGGGTGTGTGTCCTAGCGCCTCCTCTGGTCGGTCGGGGTGCCTGTTGAGGGGGGGGGGAGAACTGGGGGAAAATAGTGTGAATCTCCCACGTGCTACGTCCCCCCTGGTGAAACTCCTCACCGTCAGGTGAAAAGAAGCGGCTGGCGACTCCACGTGTATCGGAGGAGGCATGTGGTAGTCTGCAGCCCTCCCCGGATCGGTGGAGGGGGTGGAACAGCAACCGGGACAGAGTGGGGTAATTGGCCAAGTACAATTGGGGAGAAAGAGGGGGGGGGATCCCAAAAAATAGACTCACAGCTGTTTAAAGCCAAAAAAACCCCGGGGTTTTTCTCCATTAATCGTTATTTTGTTCATAACTATCAGTGGAGTCGGGTTACATGATGCTAACTGGCATCGTTGCCATTACTGGAGCGGCTCTTCACTACACCGCTGTTGACATTTTCTGACCAAGACAAAAACTGATGCAACAGGAAACACGTGACTCAAGCAGGAAGGAGAATTGAACCGACGTGGCGACGCTTCCGTTTGGCGGGCACAGCAGCGTTCCCAAATACTTGGATGTAGTTTGTAGTATGAAACCGCCTGTTTTAGATTTGGTTCGAGGGTTTTTACAAAGGACCTTTTCATTCCCGCTCTGACGGCACAGAGGTTGACGATGGCTGCTCCAGCTTGATTGTAGTTAT
This sequence comes from Lampris megalopsis, assembly GCA_022114975.2. NCBI lineage: Eukaryota > Metazoa > Chordata > Actinopteri > Lampriformes > Lampridae > Lampris > Lampris megalopsis. The sequence continues at coordinate 9,633 of JAJHIY020001744.1, forward strand.
CGGAGTGAGGGACAGCGCGGGGAAATCACAGATTTCTCCCTTTTAAAGAACAATACGTGTTCCCTTGTTCAAAGACCTGGGGAAAGATAGTTGGGCCTTTATCTTGTTGCACCTAGACTACTGCAGCATGTTCTCTCTTGGTATCACAGCTTGGTCCCCGTCCTGTCTGCAGCTGGTCTAAGATGCCAGCCGCCGTTCTGACCGACCCCCCACAGGAAGTGAACTCATCATTCTTGCATTTGCATTTCTCTTTTGGCTGCATTTCAGATCCTCTCCTCTTCCTAACGAGTCCGGGACCTTTGGTTTGTGTGGTGAAGGACTCTTTGCTGTCCTCTTGTCCAGGCTAAAACTCCAGGTTTTTCCTATTGCGTTTGCATCCACGACTGACTTGTGACATATTTACAGGTAAAACAGCATATTATTGTAGGACAAAATGCAGGGAGGCATGTGACTTGATCCTACAGTATTTGATTGGATCATGCAAAACACTGCAGATGATTGGCTGGACTGCTGCTCGCGCATCAGCTCAGAGTTGATGATGCAATCACAAAAACTTGGCAGGTTATCTGATTGAGGTTACTTTGCAGCTCACTGATGATATGATGGTGTGATTTAAACTAGTTTCAAAGGCAGGCATGAGTAATCGATCTCAGGTTATCTAATTAAGGTTACTTTGCAGATCAATGATGGTAGGATGGTATGATTTAAACTAGTTTCAAAGGCAGGCATGAGGAATCGATCTCAGGTTAGCTGATTAAGGTTACTTTGCAGACCACTGATGGTATGATGGTATGATTTAAACACTTTATTATTTTTCCCACCTGGATTCCGGGAAGACCCGCCCCTACTCTATCTCTGATTGGCTAACCCCACCCTAACCCTAACCTTAACCAACCTAATCAACGGAGGCAACGAGTACTAGCCAATCAGAGGCAGAGTTCCCGGAATGCGGATCGGAAAAAAAAACAAGGCGATTTAAGCTAGTGTCAAGGGCAGGCATGAGTAATCGATCTCAGGTTAGCTGATTGAGGTTACTTTGCAGATCAATAATGGTAGGATGGTATGATTTAAACTAGTTTCAAAGGCAGGCATGAGTAATCGATCTCAGGTTAGCTGATTGAGGTTACTTTGCAGATCACTGATGACATGATGGTGATTTAAACTAGTGTCAGAGGCAGGCATGAGTAATCGATCTCGGGTTATCTGATTAAGGTTACTTTGCAGATCAATAATGGTAGGATGGTATGATTTAAACTAGTTTCAAAGGCAGGCATGAGTAATCGATCTCAGGTTAGCTGATTAAGGTTACTCTGCAGATCACTGATATGATGGTATGATTTAAACTAGTGCCAGAGGCAGGCATGTGCAATCGATCTCAGGTTAGCTGATTAAGGTTACTTTGCAGATCACTTATTGTATGATGGTATGATTTAAACTAGTGTATTACCGTTTTAACTCGTCACACATCTTTCAGTCTTCTGAAACCGCACCGCGCTTTGCTCGGGGGTTGGTTTTAAAATGTGCTTTGCAAATAAACTGACATGAGGTGGTTCGCTGCTGTATTATCAGTAAAACTTATCCAAACTTTTTTATTTTAGTTTCTCAAAATGATCTCAAAGGATTCTGCCTCATACGAGCGTCAAGTCAAACACGGATACAGCAGCGAGGCAAGGCAGCAATAAATATACCATAACTCCTGGGAGGGAGGGATGTTTGACACCATCAACGATCCTTCCCCCACTCTGCTCCATCCGGCGAGCAGAGAGAAGACATGATGAGAAATTGATGGGGGAGAAAAGAGAGAGAGAGAGAGAAGATGCTCCAAGGAGGACAGGCCTGATTATGTAATGGGGGGGGACGTGTTTACGTGTCCCCTCTGAGTTCACATTAGCTGATGGAGGACACCCTGCCTTCCCCGCTCTTGTTGGGCTCTGCCACACTGCATTAATGTCTTTATTCACAGCCACTGGTAATTGGCCTACTTTGAGGGGATCGTTTGTCTGTAATGTGGAACCGCACAGCGGAGGGATATAATAATAAACAAGAGCGCCGCTTTAATTTTCAGAGGCTCGCTTTAATGGAGAGACGAACCCAGACGACGAGGTAAATGCGGAGCTTTTGGTTAGATGGCGAAGACTCGTAACACGACTTCCTCTTGGATGCCAGCGGTTGCGCTCCTCTCTGCCAGATCCGGGCCAGAACCAAGCCACGGCAATGCTGCATGTGCCACATATTTGCCAAAGGTGGCCCATATTTGTTTTGTGATATTTGAGCCACGTTCACCGTTTACCACACGGGGGCCGCTTCAGGCTCACACCCATGTCGTGAGGGCCAGAAGAAGGCCACCGGCGCCGCATCAATGCCTGACGTGGCCCACATCCGGGTGCTGTCTGGGTCACATCGCTACCGGAGCACTGTTGGTTAGCGGGCGCCCGGGTGGCGTGGGGGTCTGTTCCAACAAGGGGATCGGCGGTTCGAATCCCCGTGTTGCCTCCGGCTTGGTCGGGCGTCCCTATGGACACAGCTGGCCGTGTCTGCGGGTGGGAAGCCGGATGTGGGTATGTGTCCTGGTCGCTGCACGTTCGCCTCCTCTGTTTGGGGTGGAGGGGAAACTGGGGGGGGGGGTGGCGTGATCCTCCCACGCGCTACGTCCCCCTGGCGAAACTCCTCACTGTCAGGTGAAAAGAAGCGGCTGGCGACTCCACATCTATGGGAGGGGGCATGTGGTAGTCTGCAGCCCTCCCCGGATCAGCAGAGGGGGTGGAGCAGAGACCGGGACAGCTCGGAGGAGTGGGGTAATTGGCCGGATAGTACAATTGAGGAGAAAAAGGGAGAGGGGGGGACTCCCCCCCCCCCCAAAAAAAGGTTTCGGTTAGACGTGTGTGATATTAGACGTTGCCGCTGGGCAAAGAGGCCCGTTTCTGTCACTCCCTGATTTTATCGAGGACGTTTTCTTCCACGGTTTGAATTATTCACGGCTGCGTGTTTGAACATAGCACGTATGCTACAGTAATGCAGTCAGCATTCCCAGTAGCACCACTGGGGGGGGGAGGGGGGGAGGGGAGGGGGGGGGGTTAAAACTGAGTTCTTTGTGGAGATCCGACGACTTAAGCATCATCTTTCCAAAAGACAATGTCAAGAGAAAAAAATGCATATGGGGGGAAAAAAGCTTGTGTGTGTGTGTGTGTGTGTGTGTCTGTGTGTGTCTGTGTGTGTGTGTGTTCACCCATTTTTCTCCCCAATTATACCCGGGCCAATCACCCCACTCTTCCGAGCCGTTCCGGTCGCTGCTCCACCCCCTCTGCCGATCCGGGGAGGGCTGCAGACTCCCACAGGCCTCCTCCCATACATGTGGAGTCGCCAGCCGCTTCTTTTCACCTGACAGTGAGGAGTTTCACCAGGGGGACGTAGCGCGTGGGAGGACCACGCCCCCCCAGTTCCCCCCCCACCCTGAACAGGCGCCCCTACCGACCAGAGGAGGCGCTAGTGCAGCGACCAGGACACATACCCACGCTCGACCAAACCGGATGTAACACGGGGATTCGAACTGGCGATCCCCGTATTGGTAGACAACGGAATAGACCGCTACGCCACCCGGTTGTGTGTTGCTTTACGTAACACAAAAACCAAGGGGTTTCGGCTGCGCCTCTTTCAGATCGCACGTGGCTCTCAGCTTTTGCTCGTCAGGGTCTCGATCCGTTCTCACGACGCAACGCATCCGGGTGGCGTAGCGGTCTATTCCGTTGCCTACCAACACGGGAATCGCCGGTTCGAATCCTCGTGTTACCTCCGGCTTGCTCGGGCGTCCCTGCAGACACAACTGGTCAGCTGGCCGTGTCTGCGGGTGGGAAGCCTGGTCGCTGCAGTAGCGCCTCCTCTGGTCGGTCGGGGCGCCTGTCGAGGGGTGGGGGACCTGGGAGGGGGAGGTAGCGTGGTCCTCTCACGCGCTACGCCCCCCCCCCTGGCGAAACTCCTCACTGTCGGGTGAAAAGAAGCGGCTGGCGACTCCACGTGTATCGGAGGAGGCGCGTGGTGGTCTGCAGCCCTCCCCGGATGCGATATTATGAACCCTACATAGGCCTCGCCAAGACCCGCCCTACTCTGTCTGTGATTGGCTAACCCTATCCCTAACCCCACCCTAACCCTAACCTTAACCAACCTAACCAACGGAGGCAACGAGTACTAGCCAATCAGAGGCATCGGGTCTTGGCGTGGCCATAGTAGGATTCTGGGTCTTGGCGAGGCCTATGTAGGGTTCATAAGTTGGCTCCCCGGATGGGCAGAGGGGGGTGGGGCAATTGGCCGGATACAACTGGGGAGAAAAAAGGGGAGGGGAAACAAATGTAGTCGCTCACCAATAACTGCATTTTAAAGACAAACAAGTGTTCGGATGTCTAACGTGGAAATGACGTCACGACCAGAATAATCGGTTAAATGAAACTGCGCCTCCCTTCCGTTGTGTATCACTGTGCCACAGTCGTGCCATAGCGTGCAGCTTATAAGGTGAGACACGTGGTCTCTCTCATCACAGTGGTGCTGAAGCGCGGTACGGACACAGGATGCGATGCTGCAGACAGCGCAGCTGAGCAGGCTGTGGCACGTGTGAAATTCAATTACAGACCTGCTGGGGACGCGCTCCGTATAACCCGGGCTGATTGGAGGAGGCAGCGGCCAGGTGGCCACCCAGTAGGCAGCAGCTAGCACAAACCGCAACGGTCTGGGCCGCTGCCAGGAGCTGGGACTCGGCCGCCGCACAGCCCGCCGGCGGTCTGAGAGCAGCTCGTGGTCACCGGTAACAAGGCGCTCTCGAAAGCAACGGGGGTGCGGTCCGCGTCGTAGACCACTTGGCTCTCTACTTCATACCCCGCTCCTAAAATAGAGTACTCTCAACAGTACTCACGCTTTCAGCCGTGCTTCTGGGAAAGAAGTAGTGTGTACATCTCCAGCACGCTGTTTATTTTCAGGTAGACGTGGTTGTATTGTTATAACGCGTTATAAGATAGTGATGGGTAGAGACGGACCCACGGGGATTATGGTCTTGTATTGTTATAACGCATTATAGTGATGGGTAGAGACGGACCGACAGGGATTATGGTCTTGTGTTGTTATAACGCATTATAAAATAGTGATGGGTAGAGACGGACCCACGGGGATTATGGTCTTGTATTGTTATAACGCATTATAAGATAGTGATGGGTAGAGACGGACCCACGGGGATTATGGTCTTGTATTGTTATAACGCATTATAGTGATGGGTAGAGACGGACCGACAGGGATTATGGTCTTGTGTTGTTATAACGCATTATAAAATAGTGATGGGTAGAGACGGACCCACGGGGATTATGGTCTTGTATTGTTATAACGCATTATAAAATAGTGATGGGTAGAGACGGACCCACGGGGATTATGGTCTTGTATTGTTATAACGCATTATAGTGATGGGTAGAGACGGACCGACAGGGATTATGGTCTTGTGTTGTTATAACGCATTATAAAATAGTGATGGGTGGAGACGGACCCACGGGGATTATGGTCTTGTATTGTTATAACGCATTATAGTGATGGGTAGAGACGGACCGACAGGGATTATGGTCTTGTGTTGTTATAACGCATTATAAAATAGTGATGGGTAGAGACGGACCCACAGGGATTATGGTCTTGTATTGTTATAACACATTATAAAATAGGTGTTGGGTAGAGACGGACCCACAGGGATCATGGTCTTGTATTGTTATAACGCATTATAATATAGTGATGGGTAGAGACGGACCCACAGGGATTATGGTCTTGTATTGTTATAACGCATTATAAGATAGTGATGGGTAGAGACGGACCCACAGGGATTATGGTCTTGTATTGTTATAACACATTATAAAATAGTGATGGGTAGAGACGGACCCACAGGGATTATGGTCTTGGGCTGTTATAACGCATTATAAGATAGTGATGTTTAGAGACGGACCCACAGGGATTATGGTCTTGTATTGTTATAACGCATTATAAGATAGTGATGGGTAGAGACGGACCGACAAGGATTATGTTCCTGAGCTGTTTGGGTTATGACGTATAAAGTGTCACGCTACCTTTGTTCATTTTGGTGGTGGTGGGGGGGGTCTACGTGAACACTGTTTGGTCACTCTTATCTGGAGATTTACGAGAAGCTGGGTGCCAGGTGGCTGGGCTGGTGGGAGTTTGAATTGTGGGTAAATGGGTTGGCGAGGGCTCCCCGAGGGAGATGTGACATTTCCACGAGCACCACCCAGACCTCCCAGTCTCCCTGTGACCGGTATCCGCTGGTCACCGAGAACACAGTGCTGCCACGGTATTAAAGCTGCTCCCAGTCTGGGGGGATTTTCTCTAAATTGGCGCGCCCTTGTGGACAAAACATGCAAGTGTTTGGCGGAAGAACAACCTCGTTTTGCAGACGCGTTGCCTCATGTCATAAAAATCTGCATCCACCCTCCGGTAGGTCGCGCATTTGCTTTGAACAGAAGAGTGAGAGATGGGGCGTCCGCGTGGCGTGGCGGTCTATTCCGTTGCCTACCAACACGGGGATATCGCAGGTTCGAATCCCCGTGTTACCTCCGGCTTGGCCGGGCGTCCCTACGGACACGATTGGCCATGTCCACGGGTGGGAAGCCGGATGTGGGTATGTGTCCTTGTCGCTGCACTAGCGCCTCCTCTGGTCGGTCGGGGCTCCTGTTCGGGGGGAGGAAGGGGGACTGGGGGTGGCGGGGGGGACAGCGTGATCCTCCCACGCGCTACGTCCCCCTGGCGAAACTCCTCACTGTCAGGTGAAAAGAAGCGGCTGGCGACTCCACGTGTATCGGAGGAGGCACGCGGTAGTCTGCAGCCCTCCCCGGATCAGCAGAAGGGGTGGAGCAGCGACCGGCACCGCTCGGAAGAGTGGGGTAATTGGCCAAGTACAATTCGGAGAAAAGGGGCAAACCCCCCCCCCCCCAAAAAAAAGAAAAGATGAGTGAGAGATGTAGTGGGTGGCGTTTTGGAAAAACAGATGTTTCGTGCATCTCCAGTTGTGGCTGTGTATGCCGCCTGTGTGCCGTAAATCGTTCCGTCAGAGTCCGTCACTGTCGGAATCACGATTTAACAACTGTCGGAATCACTGTTTAACAATATCTAATCTCCTCGGTTACGGCCTCGTTTGCTAATGTCGGTCATAAAGAGGCATCAAAACAAAATGGGGCTGCAGCTTTAAACAGCTGTTGTCAGCGATGGGGGACGGCAGGGCACAACCTCTGCAACGCGTCAAGAGCAACGCGACTCGAGCGTTCCTGAAATCCAGATGTGCTAACGAGACCATGAAACAGAGGTTGGATACCCTGCGTCCTGGCCAGTGGCGGCTGGACAGGCGAAGAGGAAGAGCAGATGCAAGCCAGCGTCCCGCGCCCCCACTGATGAGTTGTGACGGGCAGGCCAGCTAACGGAGCCTGACGGAGGAGGATGCAGCCTGACGGAGGAGGATGCAGCCTCGGCCAACGCTGCAGTGCCTGTCTACCACGGCGAGACGCGTCAGGCTCCGTGAGTCCAGAGCACGCTGCATCCCGTAACCCTGGCCCAAAGTCAGAAGCATATCTGTCATAATCACCACAATGCAGATGTGCAGTTGCACGTTCAAACCTACACATGCTTCATGTTGCCTTTGTTACTGTCTCTCAAGCGTCCTATCCGACCTTTAAATGTATCTCCCGCCCTCCCTTTGGTGCCTGGGTTGTATTTCATCATTCCTACGCTGCGTTTACCATGAAATAGTAATAGCAGCATTGCCCCGGCGACCGGTGGCCAGGCTGAGATGCTGCCGTTCTCAGATCAGTTTGTTGGGGTGTTTCGATAACCCTCGTTGCCGGGGT
>JAJHIY020001744.1:22500-27171 GCA_022114975.2 Lampris megalopsis
CTTCCTACAATCCTCCCCATAGATCTAAACATAGCAGTGGGGGGGGGGATTAACGTCTTATCTTTTCATTTCCCATTAGTACTTTCTTGTGTTCGGTTTAAGATGTTTTTGAAGTCATAAAATAATTCCTCCTTTACAGCTCGAGCCCACTCCAGCCCTTGTTATCGCTCAGCATCAACCACACGTCCCAAAAAGCACAGAGGCACATTACACTTGTATCTCCTATCTCTGACTGCTATCTCCGGCTGCTCTTATAGCTAGCTAGCTAGCTAGCTAGCTAGCCGACTGGAAGAGCAGCTGCAGTACCCAGCACACAAGGATGCTGATGGAGGGTGCATGCGTTGCTGCTGTTAACACGCATAAGCTCCTATGCAGCTTGATAAAATCACTTGTTCGAGGACTTGCTGGCCACCGTTTCCTTTGAAAGACAGATGTGTGCGCGCGCGCCAGTATGATGCAAACTGCCATCGTTGCAGGGCTGTAGCGCCGCAGCTGGCCACTGGCTATAATAAGCTTCATTTCTGGAGTCAGACGGTAGCTTATTAGCAGCCACAGCAGTTCTTATCTGCTGCCACAGTGAGACTGTGCAAAACTATTAATGAAGCATTTACCCTCGGATGTGGTGTTTTTGGTTGTACCTCTTATTAGTCGTTTATAACGCCTAGCATGACTGTAACTGTATGCGCCACATTTCCAGACAACTGTCTCGCGCCTGATAACAAGCAAAACATCGTTATTAATACTTTAAACCAGTCGTTTTCGACTGGGTCGGGTACCACCAGTGCTGCCGGTTTCCTGTTCTGCCAAGTCACATTCACCTCTTGTTCCGGGTCCAAACCCCGTTTGGGTGCACGAAAAAGCGGAGCAACAGCTGGATGTAAATACCTGGCAGAAGGGAAAACTAGCGGTGGGACCCGAGGACTGGATCGCAAACCACTTTAAAAGGCTATGTGGACGCTGGGTGGGGTACATCAGCGGTCTATTACTGGCGTCAACTGTCATCTGGGCTCCAAATCCAACAGCATCCAACGGATGACGGATCCTCATCACCAGGGACTGCAGCTTTGAGGATCGGAAACGTACTCCAGATGTTAGGTGGCCAGATGAGATGTGGAGTCTCAGCCCATCAGAGGAATGGATACATTGTGCTCAACGATACGTTGTGCTCAAAGATACATTGTACTCAAAGATACATTGAAAGATACATTGTACTCAAAGATACATTGAAAGATACATTGTACTCAAAGATACATTGAAAGATACATTGTGCTCAAAGATACATTGAAAGATACATTGTACTCAAATCTACATTGAAAGATACATTGTACTCAAATCTACATTGAAAGATACATTGTACCCAAAGATACGTTGTGCTCTAACATACATTGTGCTCAAAGGCTTCCGGCCTAGAGCGTGTCATAGAGCAACCTATTTCTGTTTGGGGCATCATTTACAATGCTATGAAATGTTATAGCGCTAATACATTAGCTTCGGCTCATAAGTCATCTCCAGTTGTGAGGAGTTCAGTATTCTTGGTCCATATGTCACCACATTGCCCTAAACTTATGTTGCCCTATTAAAAGTAACTCGTGAAAAAAACAAAACACATTGCATAGTTAAGATTAAAAAAATCATATCATTAAAATAATGTCATAACCATTTGGGGGGGGTTCCTCCTTTTACTCCCCAGTTGTACCCGGCCAATTACCCCACTCTTCCGAGCTGTCCCTGTTGTTGCTCCACCCCCTCTGCCGAGCTTGGGAGGGCTGCAGACTACCGCACGCCTCCTCCGGTACATGTGGAGTCGCCAGCCGCTTCTTTTCACCTGACAGTGAGGAGTTTCGCCAGGGGGACGTAGCGCGTGGGAGGATCACGCTATCCCCCCCCCCTCGAACAGGCACCCCAACCGACCAGAGGAGGCGCTAGTGCAGCGACCAGGACACCCGCAGACACGACCAAATGCGTCTGTACGGTACATGTGGAGTCGCCAGCCGCTTCTTTTCACCTGACAGTGAGGAGTTTCGCCAGGGGGACGTAGCGCGTGGGAGGATCACGCTATCCCCCCCCCCCCGAACAGGCACCCCAACCGACCAGAGGAGGCGCTAGTGCAGCGACCAGGACACCCGCAGACACGGCCAAAAGCGTCTGTACGGTACATGTGGAGTCGCCAGCCGCTTCTTTTCACCTGACAGTGAGGAGTTTCGCCAGGGGGACGTAGCGCGTGGAAGGATCACGCTATCCCCCCACCCCGAACAGGCACCCCAACCGACCAGAGGAGGCGCTAGTGCAGCGACCAGGACACCCGCAGACACGGCCAAATGCGTCTGTAGGGACGCCCGACCAAGCCGGAGGTAACACAGGGATTCGAACCGGCGAGCCCCCGTGTTGGCAGGCAATGGAATAGACCGCTACACTACCCTGACGCCCCCCACCCCCCCAACCGATTTAAAGCGCTGACTCTGTCACATGGGCTAGTTTGTCATAGAAACTGTAGTTTTGAACTCCCTCTGAAGGACCAGCTGACACCAAACGGATCATCAGAATCCGGAAAGAGCTGCTGGCGCGTGTGACGCGTCGGGCAGAGGAAGTCGCACAGCTCTCCCATAAACACACGTGTTAAGCGGGAACACGCGGAATTAGGACGTTCTGCTGAATTACTGAAGTCTCCCTGTGGGGACTTCAGGTCTGACATTTGGATGTTGGCTAATTTTAGCAGCTTTCCGATTTCCACTCTTGGAGCACATTTCGGCAGTGTGTGTGTGTGTGTGTGTGTGTGTGTGTGTGTGTGTGTGTGTGTGTGTGTGTGTGTGTGTGTGTGTCAGATTTTTCTATCCTAATGGGGACCAAATGTTCCCCATTAGGATAATAGAAAAACCTGATACCACCTACCTTGTAGGGACCTTTTTTTGGGGGGTCCCCATGAGGGAAAGGGTCCATTTTAGGGTTAAGGTTAAAATTAGGGTTAGGTTAAGGTTAGGGTGAGGGTTAAGGTTGGGCATGTACTTATTATGATGGTTAAAATTAGGGTTAAGGGCTGGGGAATGAATGCGAGGTCCCCACAAGTAGGGTGGCATGGTATATGTCTGTGCGTGTGCGTGCGTGTGCGTGTGCGTGCGTGTGTGTGTGGTAATATAGTAGCAGCGGCAGTACAGTAGCCTGTGTGGTCAGAACACACACACACACACACACACACACACACACACACACACACACACACACACACACACACACACAACTGCTGCGCTCGCTCCCTGTCCGAGGTGCTGAAATGTGCTTCGCCAAGCGTGCGTAACGTGACTCCGGAGGCGCAGGCTGCCCAGCGCAGCGCCGAGCTCGCCGCTTTCTGGAGGTTTGGCGTGAGAAAGCGGAGGAACTCCACCACTTTCTCTCTCTCGTCTTGCGCTGTTTTCACGTCTCTTGTCCCCTCCTCTCTCTCTCCCCCCCCCCCCCCTCCTTTTAAAAAAAACAAAAAAATCATCATCCGTCCACGTGAACCTCTCTAAATCTCAAGGAGTATGTCAGAAGATTTGGGATTTCTCGACTTGCGCTCGTCGTTTGTTTGCCCTCCCCGCCGCCTCCGCGCTTGATGCCGCCGCGGTGAAGGCGTCGGACCGACCGGACTAGCCCGCTGCACCTCCGGAGGGAGGTCCGCATTCAGAAAGTCAACATCTTCTTGCGGGAGGACATTTGAAAGCAGCCGGGGGGGGGGGGAGAAGAGGGAAAAAAAAAAACAACAACCACCATCCCCCCCCCCAAAAAAAAGGATGTAACCGCCGTCTGCCCTTTCCCCCCCCAACACCCCCCACCCCACCCCCACCCCCGGAGTCTTCATCCAAAATGCAGAAGGGAATACGACTCAACGATGGTCATGTCACCTACCTGGGGCTTCTAGCGAAGAAGGACGGTGCGAGGCGCGGGTGCCTGAGCAAGAAGAGCTCGGACACCACAAAATGGCACACGAAGTGGTTCGCTCTGCTGCAGAACGTGCTGTTTTACTTCGAGAACGAGTCCAGCTCCCGACCCTCGGGACTGTACCTGTTGGAAGGCAGCGTCTGCGACCGGGCGCCGTCACCGAAGCCCTCGCTGTCGGCCAAGGAGGGCTTGGAGAAGCAGGTATAGGAATTGCGCGCGCACGCGCGCACGCGCGCGTGCACGCGCGCACGCACGCGTCGCTTTATTGTTGTGGGTTTAATTTTGCAGCGGTAACAACGCGAGGGCCACCTGCGCCGTGCAGGATTGTGTGCAGAGGACGAAGGCGACGTGTGGCTCCCCCCCCCCCCAACATCCTATTGCCCTAAAATCTCGTGCATCTGTTTGAGTCTATCGCATGCTGGACCTCAAACCCACCGGAGCTCGATACGGGCTACCCCCCCACCCACCCCCCCCTCCCACCCCCGTCGCCATGCCTTTTACGTGTTATGTAACCCGTGCGTGATATTAATAATGTGCGAACGTTTCTCACACCTGACGGAGTTGTTATCTAACAGCCTGCCGGCGGCGATGCAGCAGCGTCTCGCTCCAGGTTGCAGCAAAGCCGCCGCATGCCCCACCTTCTACTGGTGGGGTTCCCGGAGTGGAGTCGAGTGGCGGAGTTCCCCTTCTGCCCTGCGAGCCTCCGCCTCCGGCCGGCTCGCACGCCGCGATGGCTCGCGTAAACATCGTCGTGTCGTG
>JAJHIY020001745.1:0-27064 GCA_022114975.2 Lampris megalopsis
GCAATCAAGCGCCTCGCAGAGAGAGAGAGCGAGGCGGTGAGGGGGTGGGCGGGTGGCGTGCATGTGTGCGTGGGGAGGGGGCGATATGGGGCTTTAAGGTGAGGGAGGGGGGGGTTGGGGGGCTTATTTCCTCAGACGTTGGCACACATCCCCCCCCCATTAGAAGAAGCTAACTGCCTCGCTTCTTAACTACCTCCAAATTACTATCATGAGAGAGAGAGGGGAGCGGGGGGAGAGGGAGGGGGGGAGAGAGGGGGAGAGAGAGAGACAGAGAGGGAGAGAGGGGGAGAGAGGGAGAGAGGGGGGGAGAGAGAGAGAGAGAGAGAGAGGGAGAGAGAGAGAGAGGGGGGGGGGGAGAGAGAGAGACAGAGGGAGAGAGAGGGAGAGGGAGAGAGAGAGAGAGAGAGAGAGAGAGAGAGGGAGAGAGAGAGAGAGAGGGAGGGGGGAGAGAGAGAGAGGGAGGGAGAGAGAGACAGAGAGAGAGAGGGGGGGGGGGGAGAGAGGGAGAGAGAGGGAGAGGGAGAGAGAGGGGGGGGGAGAGAGAGAGAGGGAGAGAGGGAGAGGGAGAGAGGGAGAGAGAGAGGGAGAGAGAGGGAGAGGGAGAGAGAGAGAGAGGGAGAGGGAGAGAGAGAAGGCAGAATGATTGAGATTGAATTTGAATCCTGCATTTGGGCCTCGATTTCGAAGGAGCGTTTAAGGGGAGAGAGACTGATTGGGAAGCCGCCGAAAGGTGAGCGGTGAGCTGGACGGGCGGCACTTGTGTGTGTCTGAGAGAAACGTTTTGGGAAATTTCACAGCACCACCCGCAGGGAAGACGCAGGGTCGGAGACTTCCTGTGATAGCTACGACCGCACGGCAAGTCGACTCCTGCGGGCGCAGAGAGGCAACGTTAAGAATTCTAATGTCGGCGGTGTTTGGGTAGCGTAGCAGTCTATTCTGCTGCCTGTTCAACATGGGGATCGTAGGTTCAAATCCCCGGGTTACCTGCGGCTTGGTCGGGCATCCCTACAGACACAATTGGGCGGGTGGGTATGTGTCCTGGTCGTTGCACTAGCGCCTCCTCTGGTGGGTCGGGGCAGCTCTTCCCAGATAGCAGACACATTTTGGGCCTAATCTGGGGCACTTTTGGTACTTACGGCTCAGTTACAGCACTGGCAACTGTTGTGTGGGCCAGAGGTGGCCCAAATGGCATAAGCCGGGCCTGACTTGGGTTACGGCAAGTGTTGTGTGGGCCAGACGTGGCCCAAATGTAATGAGCCGGGCTTGACTTGGGTTACAGCACATACTATGTGGGCCAGATGTGGCTCAAATTTAACGAGCCAGGCTTGACTTTAGTTAAGGCACATGCTGTGTGAGCCAGAAGAGGCCCAAATGTCATGACCTGTGGCTGAGTTGAGGCAGCCACACTTGCCACACTCGCCCTGAGTCAACGCGTCATTCAAGGCCAAATGTGGGCTGTAAGATAACTGCAGATGTGGGCCATATTTGCGCCAAAGATTTTTGATATCTGGGTTTGGGGGGAGGGGGGGGATACGGTGACCCTCCCACGCGCTACGTCCCCCTGGTGAAACTCCTCACTGTCAGGTCAAAATGAGCGGCTGGCGACTCCACATGTATGGGAGGAGGCACGCGGTGGTCTGCAGCCCTCCCCGGATCGGCAGAGGGGGTGGAGCAGAGACCGGGACGGCTCGGAAGAGTGGGGTAATTGGACGGGTACAACTGGGGAGAAAAAGGGGGGGGGGAACCAAAAACAAAAAAATTCAAATGTCATAAGGGAAGTACCTTCCTTTCGTATGTTTTCATGTCCCTCTCACATGGCTACCTAGTTTGTACCCGAGATAGGAAGAAAGGCGGTGCACGTCACATTTCTTATGAGGTGCAGATTCTGGGAAACAATAACAGGAAAAAGAAAGAATCGTACACTCTAGCTCTGGATGCAGTGCTGTTTTATAGACAAATGTTTTGGCCCAAAGCCCTTGTCTGGGTCTTGACGCTTTCGGCAAAACGAGTGCATGATTCTTGATTTTCTTCTCACATAATTCATAACGTTGTGGTTTATATTAATAGTGGGAAACAAAAAAGGAACTCAGGGTCACCTCCACACAATGCATTTTGAAGGAGGGGTATTCTTCCTTTACCAGTCACATTAGGGGAATTGCCTCTGATTCTGTCCCTCACGTTCCTTTGAGACGCCTTGTTAATAGGCAACAAGTCCTCCAACCCATACGACCAGGGGTTAAAGTGGGATTTGGTAAGTGGGGGATCTCTGTATTAGAGGTGGGCAAAAGTGCAGGAGTGATAGGTAGCTAGCTAACGTTAGGCTAGCTAACCACTGGTCCAGTAGTCCCGACGTTAGCATTGTTAGCTAATAATAGCTACCGGTAGCTAACGTTTGCTAGCTAGTTAGTTATTTGAATGAAAATATTGCATGGCCAGAGCTAAGGTTGGACAAACATAACTAGCTAGCTACCGGTAACGTTACCGGACGCTACCGATAGTTAGCTTGCCTAGCGGCATTCAAACAACTAGCTAGCAACGTCAGAAACTAGCTAGCAACGTTACCGGGTGGAAGATAGCTAGTTAGCTAGCTAGCTAACGTTACGTTCGCTAACATTAGTTGCTTGAATGAAAACCACAGCAGAGCTAGACAAAACTATTGGAAATGCTATTGGAAATACACTGAAGATACTCACTCTTTATGCCCCCCAATCCAGAATAATAGTGCAGGTAGCAGGTTGACGCTCTCTCGAGTCTGGTCTGCCTGGTGCGGTGAACTGACCCTGACCCGTGAGCGTGAAGCCAGTCTCTTCTGACGTCATGTCTGGTGAAGCCAGACAGCAGGCAGGTGCGGGTCACATGAGGACGCGATATCATTCAAACTTTTAGAAAAAGGAAAGTAGTATAAAAATAGAAGAACGACTTTATTTGCGATTTATTTTGTAATGCTTGTGAATTGGCTGCATCATGTTTTTTGTTTTAAATTTTACTGTGACAAAAAGGTTGAAATTACTCCTGTCTACAGAGTGCCGCCGGATCTCAGCTCCGGTTGACTTGGGGGAGGAGGAGGAGGGGGGGAAGTGCCGGTGTCGGGATCCGGGGAGCTCCGGCCCACTTTAATCACTGCATACGACCACATAGCTCGTTTGTCCTCTAATACGAGCCACAGGAGCGAGTCCTAAATTAGCGCCCCCTACCAGCGGCGGGAGATATGACACAGATACACTTCGCCTCTGTGCATTGTGGGTTTTTAAAACAAACTGAGATCAATAGAGTAGCCTCGTGAGACCCAGCAACTCATTTTCGTCCATTATTTGCTCATACTATACATGCCACTGTATTCAGTCCTGTTTTCCCTTAAAGAGGAGGAATGTGCCTTTAAAATGACGTCACGTGTGTGTGTGTGGGGGGGGGGGGTTGTCCACTACAGTGGACATGTAAAATCTGGGGAAAAAAATCAAGTTTTGACATATTTTTTTCTTTGCATGAGTTTTCTACCACCCAACACTTAATTTATGTAAAAAAATTACAAAAGAAATTAAACAACATTATTTTTCCTGGATCTCAGGAATGTGTAGTCTCTGCATTTGTGTTGTTTCTCCGCCTAGTATAGTAACTAAGATTGCTATTGGCAGTATGTTTGCCTATGAATGACGTCATAAGAGCTAACTTACCGTTAGCCACAAGTTAGCAAGTTATATTATAACCGCTATGTGGCATTACACTTTGCTTTTATTAATATTCCTTCTCACGACAGCTTATGGAAGGAGATGCTTACTGTCACAGGGGAAGTGACGTATTATAATTACGGAGGACCGCCAGGAAGTAGCTTAACACGTAGCTATGACCCCGTTTACACTTGGTTTTAAAATGCGCTTTTTTGCGATCGGATCACAAGTGGGCGGCGCTAAACACAAGTGTGAACGACCACCCGAACGTTTTGTGAACCGGTTACTCGAACCACTTGCCGGGGTGGTCTGGGACGCATTTGACCGCATAGCTTTTGTAGCGTAAACGCCGATGCGTCCTGACGCGTCCCCGACAAGGACGTAACAGGAAACTACGTCATCAATGCAGGATGTGGTGGTTGTTTTGGTAACGGCGCGCCAACTTTCGACAAAATGGAGAGAGAGGAGGGTGGGCGTGGTCGGAGCACAAGTGAAACGAGACGCCTAACCTCCACGTGGGCAGAAGAATCAGTCCTGTCAGTCTCAACAGCTGGAATAGTCCGGACATGTATATTAGTGCTGGAAACATCTTCAGACATTAGCTGTTGTTTTCACAGCTAGTCAGCGGATCTGGCGCTTGACTGAGGCCCTTTGACCTCGTAGCGGAAGTGACGTAGACAGTAACGAAATCTTCTTCGGAGTAACAAAATCGGTAACACTAGTATGGGGAACATATACACCGTTAATTAGGTGCTTATTAGCATGCAAATTAGCAACACATTGGCTCTTCATTGGTCTTTATTAAGCACTTATTAATGGCGTATTCTGCATGGCCTTATTATACAACCAGTAAGCCATTAACTATGAGTTTTCCCTCTATAACCTCAGAAGTATTGCTTATTAGTAGTACCATCTCAATATGCTTTGCTTAGTATGGCCTTTATAAGGTGGTAGTACCACAAGAAGAGTTATTCTCCCTTACTAACACTTAATGAATATGGTCTGTTCTTACATAACAACACACAAAACTACAAGTGTTCATAGTGTTAAATTACTCTAAATTAAGTTTTTGTTGCTTAGCATATGTTCCCCATACTAAAGTGACATCTTGATCATTACTAATTCACTAGTAATTAAGTTTTTGTTACTTAGAATATGTTCCCCATACTAAAGTGACATCTTGATCATTACTAATTCACTAGTAATTAAGTTTTTGTTACTTAGAATATGTTCCCCATACTAAAGTGACATCTTCATCATTACTAATTCACTAGTAATTAAGTTTTTGTTACTTAGAATATGTTCCCCATACTAAAGTGTTACCTCGAAATCTGATCACAAGTGGTCAGCAGGACGCATTTGGAGACGCATGATAGACGCAGGTGTGTAAACGGTGACGTGTCTCGCTGCCCACTTGTGATCCGATCCC
The DNA here is from genome assembly GCA_022114975.2 of Lampris megalopsis. Lineage (NCBI taxonomy): Eukaryota > Metazoa > Chordata > Actinopteri > Lampriformes > Lampridae > Lampris > Lampris megalopsis. Next base: position 5,095 of record JAJHIY020001745.1, read on the forward strand.
CCCAGAACGCATTTTAAAACCAAGTGTAAACGGGGTAGGTCCTAATAAGCTGCTTGTACAAACGACCTATGGGGTCGTTTTTTTTGGGTGGAGGACAGTCAGTTAATATGGGACTGAGGGGGGAATGACGCCAACGGTGCAAACGTGCGACTTCTTCAGAACCCAAGGGGGCGGATGTGGAAACCTTTTTCTTTCCTCCACAATGCAACCCAGATCAAGTGAGAGGGAGGGAGGGGGGGGGAATCAGAATATTAAGCTGTGCCTTTGATTCTTTGGTTTTTAAAAAAAAATCAGGCTTTTGAAACCTGCCCTCTCATGGGCACCGCCCTGGTGACAACGTTTTTGTTCCAAAATGTTCTTTTGAGATGAGAAGAAGAAAAAAAAACCAGAAAGGATGCAGACAAAACCCTTCCCCCAGCATGCACGCTGCAGAGGAAACACCGTCTTTCATTGCACAAACCAGCCGTAGATTGACAGGCTGACAAGCCCAAATTAAAGCCTTCTTTGATCCGCCTCGTACTTGCAGCCGCACTCTCCCCGTGTCCCCCCCCCCTCTTCGAGTTAACCTGCAACTTTTACATCGCAAAAGATCTTCGCCTCCAATCGCCTCTTCAAACACCTCGCATCGCTCAACTTCTCTCATTCCTCCTTTTCTTTCTCCTCTCCTTCACCCTTCCTTTCTTCTTCATCCCCCTATCCCGCCGAGCTGCCGCGTGCCTTCCCTGCTTGATGCTAATTCACCTGTGATCTTTCGCTCCGACCCACTCGTTCTTTCTCCTTCTTCTTCTTTTTTTCCCCTTCCTCTCCCTCGTTCCCCGAGTCTCCCCTGCATTTCTTTTGTCCTTGATTACCTGTGTGTCTCCCTGTGTCTCCCTGCCACTGGGTAATGGACTATTTGCATGCAAATGGCGGTGCCTGGAAAGATTAGACAGGGTAGGAGAGGATGGCGGAGAGCGAGAGCGAGAGAGGAGGAGGAGGAGGAGGAGGAGGAGAAGGGGAAGGAAAGCAAAGAGCCAGACGGATTTTTATTCAAAGGAGGGAAAGGAGACTTGAACCCAGATGAAGGACGGCGATGGGTTTCGCTGCCCTTGTTTACCATTTGTTGGGGCGACCTGGAGGCCGAGGCGATGGTCTCTCACGTACGATAAAATGGTAAATGGACTACATTTATATAGTGCTTCTCTAGTCCACCGACCACTCAGAGCGCTTTACCATGGAGGCCGTATGCACCACATGGACCCATTCACACACACCCACCCACACACAGACACATCCATACAGTGATGGTGGAGGCTGCCGGTAGCACAGGACGGGTCAGAGAGGCCTGCAGCATGTACGTCATGCATGTCGCCGGCGTGCAGCATGGGTATCTTCTACTCCGTTAAGCCCTAAGTTAGTGTGATCCATCACACTGTAGTGCTCTGCATGTGCCCTAAATCGGTGTGATAATCATGATTCTCCGCTCAAGCTGACCGGTGCACTGGGCCCCGAGGTTTCCTCATCTCCCGTTCCTCTGGTGGAGGGACTGGCCCCTGGCTTCACCTCTTTTGCTGATGGAGCGCCTCCCTGTCGACTTCGGGAAGAAGTCCAAACTGGAGTTTGCTGTGTATCCAGCTCCCCAGGTGTCCACAGCTGTGGCGGAGCCCTGCAACTCCACCCTCACCACCCTGGAGCACTCTGATTATGCCTTCATGGTGGACAACGAGGCCATATATATATATATATATATATGTGTGCGTGTGTGTGTGTGTGTGTGTGTGTGTGTGTGTGTGTATATATGTGTGTGTATATATATATATGTATATATATATATATGTGTGTGTGTGTGTGTATATATATATATATACACTACCGTTCAAAAGTTTGGGATCACATTGAAATGTCCATATTTTTGAAGGAAAAGCACTGTACTGTTCAATGAAGATAACTTTAAACTAGTCTTAACTTTAAAGAAATACACTCTATACATTGCTAATGTGGTAAATGACTATTCTAGCTGCAAATGTCTGGTTTTTGGTGCAATATCTACATAGGTGTATAGAGGCCCATTTCAAGCAACTATCACTCCAGTGTTCTAATGGTACAATGTGTTTGCTCATTGGCTCAGAAGGCTAATTGATGATTAGAAAACCCTTGTGCAATCATGTTCACACATCTGAAAACAGTTTAGCTCGTTACAGAAGCTACAAAACTGACCTTCCTTTGAGCAGATTGAGTTTCTGGAGCATCACATTTGTGGGGTCAATTAAACGCTCAAAATGGCCAGAAAAAGAGAACTTTCATCTGAAACTCGACAGTCTATTCTTGTTCTTACAAATGAAGGCTATTCCATGCGAGAAATTGCTAAGAAATTGAAGATTTCCTACACCGGTGTGTACTACTCCCTTCAGAGGACAGCACAAACAGGCTCTAACCAGAGTAGAAAAAGAAGTGGGAGGCCGCGTTGCACAACTGAGCAAGAAGATAAGTACATTAGAGTCTCTAGTTTGAGAAACAGACGCCTCACAGGTCCCCAACTGGCATCTTCATTAAATAGTACCCGCAAAACACCAGTGTCAACATCTACAGTGAAGAGGCGGCTGCGGGATTCTGGGCTTCAGGGCAGAGTGGCAAAGAAAAAGCCATATCTGAGACTGACCAATAAAAGAAAAAGATTAAGATGGGCAAAAGAACAAAGACATTGGACAGAGGAAGACTGGAAAAAAGTGTTGTGGACGGATGAATCCAAGTTTGAGGTGTTTGGATCACAAAGAAGAACGTTTGTGAGACGCAGAACAAATGAAAAGATGCTGGAAGAATGCCTGACGCCATCTGTTAAGCATGGTGGAGGTAATGTGATGGTCTGGGGTTGCTTTGGTGCTGGTAAGGTGGGAGATTTGTACAGGGTAAAAGGGATTCTGAATAAGGAAGGCTATCACTCCATTTTGCAACGCCATGCCATACCCAGTGGACAGCGCTTGATTGGAGCCAATTTCATCCTACAACAGGACAATGACCCTAAACACACCTCCAAATTGTGCAAGAACTATTTAGAGCAGAAGCAGGCAGCTGGTATTCTATCGGTAATGGAGTGGCCAGCGCAGTCACCAGATCTGAACCCCATTGAGCTGTTGTGGGAGCAGCTTGACCGTATGGTACGCAAGAAGTGCCCATCCAACCAATCCAACTTGTGGGAGCTGCTTCTGGAAGCGTGGGGTGCAATTTCTCCAGATTACCTCAACAAATTAACAGCTAGAATGCCAAAGGTCTGCAATGCTGTAATTGCTGCAAATGGAGGATTCTTTGACGAAAGCAAAGTTTGATGTAAAAAAAATCTTATTTCAAATACAAATCATTATTTCTAACCTTGTCAATGTCTTGACTCTATTTTCTATTCATTTCACAACATATGGTGGTGAATAAGTGCGACTTTTCATGGAAAACACAAAATTGTTTGGGTGATCCCAAACTTTTGAACGGTAGTGTATGTGTGTGTGTGTGTGTGTGTGTGTGTGTATATATATGTGTGTGTATATATATATGTGTGTGTATATATATATATATATATATGTGTGTGTGTGTGTGTGTGTATATATATGTGTGTGTGTGTATATATATATATATATATATGTGTGTGTGTGTGTGTGTGTGTGTGTGTATGTATGTATGTGTATATATATATATATATATATATATGACATCTGTTGCAGGAACTTGATCATGATGCCGCTTTCTATGCATGTCACCACCGTGCATGTGCAAGCGTGCATGCGTCACGCGTGTGCGTGCACGTGTCGACGTGCGTGAGAGCGCGCGCGAGTCTCAGAGAGGAAGAAGAGAAAATAGTTGGAGCCTTTGCCTCAGCATTTGCATGTTTATGTGCGCCTAACTATCTTAGCTCCAAACTTGGGGGAAGATAAGGCACACTGCAGCATCTCCATCTCTGAAAAATTTAAGCTGGAGACCAAAAGGTTTTTTGTCTGGAGAGAGGCGCTCAGGCCTCGCCGCCTCCTCCTCCCCCTCCCCTCCTCCCCCCCTCCGACTCCTCCAAATAAATAAGAATTTTTGATTACAGTAATCAGGGCCATTAATAATGCAGATGCTGTGATGATGCGGAGGAGATGAAAGATGGCTCTTCCCAACCTTTCTGTGTTAGGAGCGAGGGGAGATAGCTGCTAGCTAGCTGCACGCACGCACGCAAAGACACACAACACACAACACACACACATGCATACACTCGCTTTTACATGCCTCATATATGCACACGCACAAGTACACAACCTCTGTAGAGGCTTTGAGACCCAACAGAAAACCAGAAATAGAAAGTTTCAGGGCCATTTTCAACCAACTTCTGCTAGTATTTGGAACAACAGTCCTGACCAGCTGCGGTGGAGGCTGGTCAGTACGGGGCGCTGGGGCGCCGCCCCCTTCAAATATCAAGAGGTGAAAATCTACTTAAACACGTTGAATATAACGTAGTTGTATAATGCAAATAATTATGAAATAAAAGTGTTTTTCAGCCTGTCAGCAGCCACTAAATATTGGCTCCAAATGGTATTTGGTTGGTTTCTGTCTGAATACATATACTTCCTGTCTGAATACATATACTTCCTGTCTGAATACATATACTTCCTGTCTGAATACATATACTTCCTGTCTGAATACATATACTTCCTGGGTGAGGGGCGCCGGCTAAACCACACCTTACGTAAGCCCTCAAACTTGTGGCGATTGGTCTCTTCAGATTTTCCAGACATTCCCACTTTCATTGCTAGCAAATTGGTATTGTTTTAATGGTTTTTTTTGATCTAACGTGATTGGACAATTCTCATGGCTGTCAATCAATCGTGTTCACACCCACCGCGGCGCCTCGTCTCGACTGTCAATCATCCACCGTCTACCACCCCTGATAAAATCTATAGGCTGCGTCTGTGACTGTGTGGACATTAAAGCGGCTGTCAGGTGTGCTGAGCCAAGGTAAATTGCGGCCCCCCCCCACCCCAAATGTTTAGCACCAGCCGCCACTGGAACGAGGGTGTCTCTTAAGGTCATCGGTAAAAGCCGTTGGGTCAATATTTTGTATATCGGGAGACACGCCCCGTAGTTTCTCATTCTCATTCCATCCCAGGCCGCGGCTGGGAGAAAAGCAGGGCCGGGAATTGGATTCGCAGCATCTGATTGTTCTCTTTAGCGCTTTTCTTTGAACGCTCCCTCTCGAACCGTTCAAACACAGACAGTCAAACAAACACATATGCACACACACACATTGCCATGCACAAACACAAAAAAATCACAACACGTTTCCTTTACCTACCCCTCGCTGCCTTCACACACACACACACACACACACACAGACACACACACAGACACACACACAGACAGACTCCGGCTCCACACGCGTATACCTCTCCTTCCCGGAGGGTGCGTTGGCAGCAGGCCAGAAGTGGGGAGAGAATTCATAAAGAGCTGTTGTGGCTGTTGTCGTTAATCAGGCCCGTATGCTTTCTGACAGCGGCGTGTGAGGAAGGAGGCCTGTCTCTCCTGTAGCCTCTCCACGCACTCTCCCGCCTCCATTAGCTTACACCAGCCAGACAGCCCGTCTCCTCTTACGATATGCTAAAACATAATGACACACAATATCGAAGGAGGGGGGAGGAGGGCGGGGGGGGGAGGGGAGCGAGACATGGGAGTTCGGGTATATAGCACCGGGGTGGCATAAGCTGCATGCCCTCCTCATCCGTCTCACCGCTGCCCCGGAATTTGTGTTCGCGCCAGGCCTCCGGGTGGGTGGATGAACAATGGTACATGTGATGTTTAGGGATGGGGCAGTGTGTGTGTGTGTGTGTGTGTGTGTGTGTGTGTGTGTGTGTGTGTGTGTGTGTGTGTGTGTGTGTGTGCCCGTGAAACTTTCCACTTGATTGTGTCGATCTGTCTGTCTGTCTGTTTGTCTGGCTCTCTTTCAGTGAGCCTGTCTCTCTCTCTCGCTCCCTCCCTGACTCTCCCTGACTCCATGTCTGTCTCACCATCTGTCGGCGGGCGCACACGTGCGTATTTCCGCCGGACCGGCGCACACGTGTGTGCGTCGGCGCACATCCCCGGGCTCGCGCGTGAGAAAAAGCGTGCGCGCTCGTCGGGGATCCGTGGAGACCGTGTCAAAGACTGTGTCCCCTACAGGTGTAAGCCCCGAACATCTGGCTGGCATATTTCAAAAGCTCAGAAAAGGGGTGGAGGGGGGGGTGGGCCGTACCACTGTCATCAAACAGCAGGGGGGAGGGGGGGCTGCACCACTACAAGCATGCACCTGCTCCCTCGCACGTCTGTTTTACCACAAACTCGTGTTCCTCCACCGAGTTCTGCATGCGTGCAATGCGCCGACCACCCCTGGAAAAGGGGCGACGGGGCCAACAGGCGGACATCCGGGGCCGATTCTCACGTAAACCTCAGGAGCACGGGGTTTGCATTCATCAGCGGCAAAAAAAGAGGATACTTTTCAATTTAGATATTCAAATCGCCGCTTCCCACGGGCCACAACAAGCTAATCAGTAGGGGACGCTATCGGTTCTCTTGCGCTGGAACTATATTCTGTGGATTTGCACCGACACATAACCTGGAGCGGACTCACTCCGGTACAGAACACGCCGATGACTTTTCGCTGCTGACATTTCAGGTGGAGTTTTCGGACCAGTTTACCAGTCAGTCGTCGTCCCAGCCCTCGCCTGTGGTCATGAGCTCTGGGGAGCGGCCGAAAGGGTGAGATCGCGGATACAAGCGGCTGAAACGAGTTTCCTCCCTAGGGCGTCCGGGCTCAGCCTTAGAGATAGGGTGAGGAGCTCGGACCTCCGGAGGGAGCTCGGAGTAGAGCCGCTGCTCCTTCGAAGGGAGCCGGTTGAGGTGGTTCGGGCATCTGATCAGGATGCCTCCTGATCGCCTTCCTCTGGAGGTTTTCCGGGCCCGTCCAACTGGGAGGAGACCTCGGGGTAGATCCAGAACTCGCTGGAGGGACTACATTTCCAATCTGGCCTGAGAACGCCTTCCCAGATGGCAAAGAATCTTCGGCCCAAATATGGCCCACGTCGGCGGTTATCTCACGGCCCACATTCGGCCTTGAACGACGGCGTTGACTCAGGGTGAGTGTGGCTGCCTCAATTCAGCCACACTTGGGCCACATCTGGGCCACATCTGGCCCCCACATAGTATGTGCTGTAACCCAAGTCAAGCCCAGTTCATTACATTTGGGCCATGTCTGGCCCACACAACAGTTGCCATAACCCAAGTCAGAACCGGCTTATGACATGTGGGCCACGTCTGGCCCACACAACAGTTGCCATAACCCAAGTCAGAACCGGCTTATGACATGTGGGCCACGTCTGGCCCACACAACAGTTGCCATACCCCAAGTCAGAACCGGCTTATGACATGTGGGCCACGTCTGGCCCACACAACAGTTGCCATAACCCAAGTCAGAACCGGCTTATGACATGTGGGCCACGTCTGGCCCACACAACAGTTGCCATAACCCAAGTCAGAACCGGCTTAGGACATTTGGGCCACGTCTGGCCCACACAACACTTGCCATAACCCAAGTCAGAACCGGCTTATGACATGTGGGCCACGTCTGGCCCACACAACAGTTGCCATAACCCAAGTCAGAACCGGCTTATGACATGTGGGCCACGTCTGGCCCACACAACAGTTGCCATAACCCAAGTCAGAACCGGCTTATGACATGTGGGCCACGTCTGGCCCACACAACAGTGGCCATAACCCAAGTCAGAACCGGCTTATGACATGTGGGCCACGTCTGGCCCACACGACAGTTGCCATAACCCAAGTCAGAACCGGCTTATGACACGTGGGCCACGTCTGGCCCACACAACAGTTGCCATAACCCAAGTCAGAACCGGCTTATGACACGTGGGCCACGTCTGGCCCACACAACAGTTGCCATAACCCAAGTCAGAACCGGCTTATGACACGTGGGCCACGTCTGGCCCACACAACACTTGCCATAACCCAAGTCAGAACCGGCTTATGACATGTGGGCCACGTCTGGCCCACACAACAGTTACCAGTGCCGTAACTGAGCCCTAAGTACCAAAAGTGCCCCAGATTAGGCCCAAATGTGTCTGCTATCTGGGTTGGGATCCCCCAAGAGGAGGTGAAGGGCGTTGCTGGGGAGAGGTACGTCCGGCGTCTCAAGTCAAGTCAATTTCAAGACCTGTGCCGGCGCGCGGGGCCTCACGTATCAGCTCACCTCCAGCTCCAGAACCCGCGTTCTCCTTGAAACGTCTGGCGTGTGACGTTTTGTCTCCCAACAAGATGTTGCACGAAGCAGGGGTAAATTAATTTGGCATCCCTTAAAAGTGGAATGTTTGAGCGGTTTCATTAAGCGTGGGTGAAGCCTCCGGGGCTTTACTTCACTGAGCCCTCGCAAATCCTTCATAAGCAGATTCGCGCCATAGGAAGGGTATAATGAACGGTAATCCCCGTTTGCAGTTAATGCCAAATGACCATTTGGACGCGGAATTACTTCTTCTTCTTCTTTCTTTTTTAAAATCTCACACCGCCTGCAACATCTTGAACCACAGCTATGTCAGCCTAAGGCAGTGGTTCTCAACCTTTTTGGGGGTCCTGGACCCCCCCCCTGCGTATTTTTGATCTACCCTGAGGACCCCTCCACCTGATCTTGGGGGAGGGGGGTTGCATATAGAAACAGTAGAAACTGCATTTTAAATTGCATTATAGCATTTATTCACTCTCTGGGGCAAAAATAAGAGCTTTCAGTTGTAACTTAGATATAGTTAACAAAACAGAATTCTTATGCAGTAACTTTCAGATATATGTAACGAAACAGAATATGTATTCAGTAACTTTCAGATATATGTAACGAAACAGAATATGTATTCAGTAACTTTCAGATATATGTAACTAAACAGAATATGTATTCAGTAACTTTCAGATATATGTAACAACACAGAATATGTATTCAGTAACTTTCAGGTATATGTAACAACACAGAATATGTATTCAGTAACTTTCAGGTATATGTAACAACACAGAATATGTATTCAGTAACTTTCAGATATATGTAACAAAACAGAATATGTATTCAGTAACTTTCAGATATATGTAACAAAACAGAATATGTATTCAGTAACTTTCAGATATATGTAACAACACAGAATATGTATGCAGTAACTTTCAGATATATGTAACGAAACAGAATATGTATTCAGTAACTTTCAGATATATGTAACAAAACAGAATATGTATTCAGTAACTTTCAGATATATGTAACAAAACAGAATTCTTATGCAGTAACTTTCAGATATATGTAACAACACAGAATATGTATTCAGTAACTTTCAGATATATGTAACGAAACAGAATATGTATTCAGTAACTTTCAGATATATGTAACAAAACAGAATATGTATTCAGTAACTTTCAGATATATGTAACGAAACACAATATGTATTCAGTAACTTTCAGATATATGTAACAACAGAATTTTTATGCAGCAACTTTTAACAACGCAAACGGGCGCGAGATCTCTTATTAAAATACAATAAATTACACTTGTGAAACAGATGTGATTAGAGAAAAAAGTCCTGTTACCCTTTATAGTTTAAGTAGATAAAGGTCTCAGTCACATTTGAGTAAAATAATCCTATTTCCATAAATGTCATAGGATCTTTTTTTTAAAGATATTTTATTTTCACGGACCCCGTGCAATGACGCCACGGACCACTAGGGGTCCGCGGACCCCCGGTTGAGAAACGCTGGCCCTAAGGCATCTGCCTTCACACAGGCAGCGGTATGTTGGGCTTGTTTGATGGCAGCAAGATTGTGACATGGTCATACATGACTCATGCGTCCACTACATTATGTATGAGCCAGTAGCTAGCTGTGGACAACACTTGACCCACACCGGCTTATAACCGTGACATCTTCATTCGGGATTAACGCGGTGAACGCGGCAAGGAACTCGCACGCGCGACGAGCGAGGCACGGAGCTGGATTTAGCCTTCACACTACGGGGCCCACACACGTCAGCACGCATCAGCTGGAGCTCGCCACGCATGTTGCGCACGTGATTCACATGACAGAAAGTGGAATTAGGCTCCCGGGGGGGGACCCGAGGCCCCCCCCGGGAGCCACATCGCACCATTTGTGTCACATTCAATCGAACTCCGGTGAGTCGGGCCGGGTAAGGGGAGACGCGCGTTTTGACGCACACGTTCATCTCACGGGGGGGGGGGGGAGCTGCGATTCACCTCCACACCCGATCGGATTTGGCTCTGAGTGGGTTCGCCTCTTCACTCGGAGTCGTCCAGACTGGACTTCCACTCGGGTTATCGTCCCGACTTCACTCAGGGGAGAATCTGATCTCGCGCGACAGTGACCCTGCCCCCCCCATATCCGGGCCCCCAACGTGGCCAGCCGGGGCCCATCCAAGCCCACGAGCCTGCAAGTCGTGTAGCACGTTGGCTGTCGCAGCATTTCCGCCCTTCTTCTTCTTCTCCATCCATCCATCTCTTTATTCCCTACTTCTCTTTACGCTCTTGTACTCTCTCCCTCTCCCCCCCCCCGTCTCTCCTCCTTTCCTTTCCTGTTTACATCACTCCCTTGCTCTTCCCCAACCCATATTCTCTACCCACCTCTCTCTCTCTCTCTCTGCTCTCGCTGCTCTTCCACTTCTCTGCACTCATAAGTTCCTCAAATCTGCCCATTACGCGCTCCGTTGAGCATCCGCTCTTTTTATATCTGGCATAAAGCAGTCAATGACACTAAAGTAAGCTCACTCCCTGTGCAGAGAGGAGTCTCGCTGATTGGCAGCCTATTTCATATGAGGGCATTAGAGTTTGATCGTGGGAAAAAAAACATTTCTCGCTACTGTCATGCGCAGGATACAACGGAGGGTCACGCTCGTGTACTGATTAACATGGAAAACTGTCAGGGTGGTGCATTCTGCACAGAGGCGTCGGTCATTTCTACAGAACACCATCAAGGACACCATCTATCTGGGGACCCTACCTGTGTTGTGCCCCGAAGACCCAATCCAAGATTGGGTCTTACTGGGTAAATGTTCTCCATCCATTATCCACGCCACTGATCCCAATCTAGGCCGCGGGACTCTGGAGCCTACTATCCCAGCAGTCATTGAGCGGCAGGCGGGGAGACACCCTGGAAAGGCCGCCAGACCATCACAGGGCCCACACACACACACACACACACACACACGTTCACACATAGGGACAATTTGGCATGGCCGAGTCACCTGACCTACACGTCTTTGGACTGTGGGAGGAAACCGGAGAACATGCAAACTCCACACAGAGGATAACCCGGGACGACACCCAAGGTTGGACCACCCCGGGGTTCGAACCCAGGACCTTCTTGCTGTGAGGCGACCGCGCTAACCGCTGGTAAATGTTCACCTGTTAAAATCAATAAATGGTGAAATTAAAGCACAAAGTGATATAGATACATGCATGGGATTGTATCTTGTAATATTGCGAGCCTGTTCGAAAAGTTTCGGCCATGTTTGACGATTTAAGTTTTTGTGCGGCTATTCCACAGCCACTAGGGGGCGCCACGCAGTATCCCGGAAGAGCAACGTGTACCGTCACATAGACTCGATGCTGGGAAACTCCACAAAATGGACAAAACACTCAAACTGAAATCAGCTTCCACAGACAGGACGGTGGGAATGGCTGGGAAGGTGGCGAGTGTGGACTAGACTAGCAGTGTCCTTTAGCACTGGAAAATGGGGGCTGTATGTATGTAAAAATGCTTGACGTATCAACTTGCCATCCCAGTGCTTCAAGTCTTACTTGCCATGTGCTGAGCCGACGTGACGTCAGAGCATTGCCTACCAACACGAGGATCGCTGGTCCGAATCCCAGTGACACCTCCAGCTTGGCCGGGCTTGGCCTTGTCTGCGGGTGGGAAGCCGGATGTGGTAGCGCCTCCTCTGGTCGGTCAGGGCACCGGACAGAGTAAGAGGTAGAGCCAGAGGTGCCGTCCAGCTGCAAAAGGAGGACAGGGACAGAGTTGACTTGCTCCATCAACGTAACCTTGCTGAAATGAGCGCTGGTTAAATTTCGTTTGGTCAACACATTCAACCCAGCTTCTGCAGCCACAAACCTGAACTGTATAATCTGTATTTCCATTGCAGCCTTCATTAGCTGACATGTGGAGTGCAGACAGAGATGACCTCCTTGAGAGAGTAGCCACATATCTCCCGGGTGTGATGCTCGACATATCCTCCAGGAATCCACCAGGTCCTACTGCTGCAAGGATCAGTAGCCAACCCTGGTGGTGCACATATCAAAACTGTCAGGAGATGCCCATATGGGAAACTACTGCCTGGAGGAGGGAATTCTATGACTGGCAAGGCAGCTCAGACATGAATACCTGGGATTAGTTGACCTGTAAGACCCTGGGCAAGACAACGGAAAATACAGACATGCAGCATACAGGCAGTTTGTTTTGCGGCAGCATGGTCAACCGAGGGCCGGTCACCGAGCTGCATCCCAGGCTGTTGCGCGTGGTGCATACGGGACCACATGTCCAGATCCTAATGCTAACTTATACAGGTTTCATCCCTGGCCTGCTGCAATATATTTTTAGCCATAGATTTGTGGTTATGTTTTTTTCCACAGTATCTCACCTAGAGTTTATTGGCTTTTATTCTTTCACAAACTCAACAAAAAAAAAATATCACTAAATATTTACATATTCCACATCTGGTGTCTGGGCTCAGCCTTAGAGATAGGGTGAGGAGCTCGGAGTCGAGCCGCTGCTCCTCCGCGTCGAAAGGAGCCAGTTGAGGTGGTTCGGGCATCTGATCAGGAGGCCTCCTGGGCGCCTTCCTTTGGAGATCTTCCGGGCACGTCCGACTGGGAGGAGGCCCCGGGGTAGACCCAGAACTCGCTGGAGGGACGTCTGGGGTGCCCTACTTAGCTTGCTGCCACCGCGACCCGACCCCGGAGAAGCAGCTGATGATGATGAATGAATGAATGAAATATCTATACAAATCCTGATACTAAAAAGTCATGGAGTAGTCTGTCAGCAGAAGTCCAACCGAGTTGTTTCTTCAGGACAGAGGCTGAAATAGACATGACAGCGATTAGCTGCAGTTGTGAGTCTAACTGATCTACCCTGAGACTCAGTAATGCTGTTTTGACCTGTGTTTGCCTGTGTTTTTACGAGACTGTCCTCCACCAAAAAACGACCCCATAGTCGTTTGCACGAGCAGCTTATTACCACCCATAGTGAGGTGTTAAGCTACTTCCTGGCGGGCCTCCGTAATTATGACACGTCACTTCCCCTGTAGGAAGGAATATTAATAAAAGCAAAGTGTAATGCCACATAGCGGTTATAATGTGCACGCTAGCTGACTTGCTAACTTTTGGCTAGCGTTAAGTTAGCTCTTATGACGTCATTCATAGGTAAACACACTGCCAATAGCAATCTTACTTACTATACTAGATGGAGAAACAACACAAAAACACACTGACTACACATTCTATTGTTCTCACGTTGTTTTAAAACCCACAACGCACAGAGGCGCAAAGTATCTGCGGCATATCTCCTGCCGCCGGTAGGGGGCGCTGATTCGGGAAACGCTCCTGTGGGTCGTATTAGAGGACAAACGACCTATGCGGCTGTGTGGGTTGGGGGGCTTATTGGTTTTTACAGCTCCTCGTGGGACATGGCTCTTGGAGCCATTGTTCCGTTGTTGGTGGCTCTAGAGCTGGGACAAGACCAAGTCTCCTTGGATCCTCAGCCCTGAGGGTTCCGCCCTCCTGGTTGACGCTCCCTTTCCCTCACCCCAAACGTTTCCCCAACGGCGGCTCTCTGTAGCTCAGGGGTGTACGTGTAGGTTTTGTGGCTCTTCGTGATGCACAGGCTATACCTCCGCGACTTCTTGTCATACACCTTCCGGTTTCTGGGGGAGGCCATGGGTGGAAAGCCCTGCTTTACAGTAAACTATACGACAATACCAGATACACAAAGCATTCGCACACACAAACTATGGGAAAATATGGTGTGACATACACTCGGTTGCCTTCTTTGGTAACTATCGGTGGTCTGTGGTTGCGGTGGTGGTAATCTAACGCAGCTCTGGCGTCATACACCGGGGGGGGGGAGGGGGAGGAAGGGGAGCATCTGCTTGCATATGATTTCGCTAACCTGTTTCAAAGCTGAATCCTTCTCTCTCTCTCTCTGCGATGGGTTTTTTGTTTGTTGACTCTTATGCGAGTCTCCCCTATGTGCACGTCCTCCTGTCAGGCCTCCATGGTGATGGTGGTCACGTGGCCCGGGTCCTGGGCTGTTTACTGGACACTACTCGGCATCTTCCTCATCGTATTCTTCATACATCTCATAATTCCATTACAACTGTGTTATCCTCTTTCGGTGTTGTTTTGTGCAAATTGCGTGAACACAACATCCATTGCACTTTGTCCGTCTCGGGAGAGAGGTCCCTCCCCTGTTGCTCCCCCTGAGGGTTCTCCCCGTTAAAGGGATTTCTTAAGGGAGTCGTTCCTTATCCGATGCGAGGGTCCAAGCACAGGATGTTGTGTTGCTGTAAAGCCCCTTGAGGCAAATTTGTAATTTTGGGATATTGGGCTACACAAATACAATGGACTTGAACTGACTTGCACACATCAGCACGTGGTTGTCAAAGGTGTCAAGGTCAAATGTTGTCCTAGGTAGAAACAAAAAACTTCAGTTGCTATGTCATTACACAGTCTGTGATGAGAGAAGTTTGCCTATTCAGACGTGTGGTTGTTATGCGGGTGGGAAGCCGGATGTGGGTATGTGTCCTGGTCGCTGCACTAGCGCCTCCTCTGGTCAGCCAGGGCGCCTGTTCTGAGGGGGGACTGGGGGGGAATAGCGTGATCCTCCCACGCGCTACGTCCCCCCTGGTGAAACTCCTCACTGTCAGGTGAAAAGAAGCGGCTGGCGACTCCACGTGTATGGGAGGAGGCATGCGGTAGTCTGCAGCCCTCCCCGGATCAGCAGAGGGGGGTGGAGCAGTGACTGGGTCGGCTCTATTCCCCGTTAAAGGTTTTTTCTTTCATTTTAGGGAGTTGTTCCTTATCTGATGCGAGGGTCCAAGGACAGGATGTTGTGTTGCTCTAAAGCGCCTTGAGGCAAATTTGTAATTTGTGACATTGGGCTACACAAATAAAATTGACTTGAGTAGGGTAATTGGCCAAGCACAATTGGGGAGAAAAGGGGGGGGGGGCTAAAAAAAAAAGACTAGCTGCTTCACCAAGGGCGGCACGGCGGCACAGTGGTTAGCGCGGTCGCCTCACAGCAAGAAGGTCCCGGGTTCGAGCCCCGGGGTAGTCCAACCTTGGTGGGTCGTCCCGGGTCGTCCTCTGTGTGGAGTTTGCATGTTCTCCCCGCGCAGACACGATAAGAAGACCCGCTGGCTCGCGGGTCTGACCCTTTAGTCGAGCGGTTAGCGATGCCTCCTGCGGTGCGGGCGATACGGGTTCGCGTCCCGGCCGCGGCAGTTCCTGTGGTTGCGTCGTCCCCCGAATTCGCTACAATATTGACAATAATTGGAAGCCCTACCTGGAGAGTCCATCCTCCCAAGTGCTGGAGTAAAGAAAACGAGGACGGTTGAAGCCCAACATTTCCGAGCCAGTCTTCAAACGTGCTAAATTGAAATAATTTGGTTCTCGGGCGTGATAACTGCTTGACCCGTTCTCCTGCCAGGACCCCTTCACGGTGTCGCCCCGGCGGGAATCTCCTTGCACGGCCAAGGGAGAGGGAACTGGCCACAACGCACGTGTTCATGAATTTGAACAAAAGTGACATGTTGTTGTTGTTATCGTTCCCTGAGAGGAATACATCTGTGGCCAGCGTGGAGTCCCCCCCGCCCGCATGCCAAACGCGTCAACAGGCCGGGAGCTCCACGTCCAGAGGCCGCGACCTCGCAAACGCACCCGCGAGGGACAGAAGCGACCATAAAGTGATACGAGGCCGACAACACACCAAATGTATACGATGCATGAAACGAAGGGGGCGGAGCGTGCCGGATGCACGTGGTTTAACGAGGTATTATTGCAGGCGCTGGAAAAAGACACTAAAACAGCAGCGCGACCTTCTCCCAGAACAGCTTCCCCGCCCGTTCAACAGCGATCGCAGGATAACGACGTCACAGGGGCTGTGCAGCGTCGCAGTCAGAGCTCTTAGGACGGGGGGTCACTGTCGACGGCGCTTTGTCGCCGGGAATTTTAGGAAAGCTTGTACGCGGCCTGAGGGGGGGGGGTTTCTCCCCCCCCCCCTCGTATGCTATGGAAGCTTTCTCAGCAACGACGTCGCCTTCACAGAACAGCTGCTGGTAATGCGGGGCAGATGTTGCGTCTGGCATGGAGGGTTCTTCGTTCCCTTGGAGATCGGCGCATTACGTCTCCGGCGCCTGCGAGTTGGGATTGTTTTAAATGGAAGAGGTCTCTTCGGGGCACCGCCGGCTCTGCGCAGAGAAACATGATATTGTGTCACGGGAAAGAAGAAGAAAGAGAGACACTTTATTGTTGTTAGTACTGTATAGTCGTTTTGGTTACAGGGAACATTTGTTCTCTGCATTTCACCCGCCCTATTGTATAGGAGCAATGGGCCCAGGGGACCGACTGCAGTTCTTCTCTCCGCTGCCTTGCTCAGGGGCACAGGCATTAACCCTGACACGCATGTCTTCTTCATGGCGGGAGGAAACTGGGACACCCGGAAGAAGCCCACCGCGGACACGGGGAGAGCATGCAAACTCCACACAGAAAGGACCTGGGACGGCTTGGGGTTCGAACCCACGACCTTCTCGCTGTGAGGCAACAGTGCTGACCACTGGGCCATCGTGCCGCCCAATCATAGGAAGGAGTTACCGCAGTCGTGCACCCTTCCTATCCATCAATCCCACACAGCGGAGATTTTAGTCAGAACACTATTGCGACCGAAGCTGTTAGGGACCTCCTCCCCCACTCAGTTGACCCAACATGATGAAGAAACCCACTGGGAGGGAACAGCATCAATTAAAGCATTATCCCTCCGCCAACTACTCCTCAAAGTAACACCGTCCTTATTTCAGAATCGCTGTTAAGCCAGACGGCAGACAAAACATACCGCACACAAAGATGGGGAACATAGTCTTCGTCAGAGGTGTCCGTGTCCTCCTCTGGGTTTGACAGCCCCTCCTCATCAGCAGCGGCTCCCTCATAGTCATATGATGGGGGGCAGTCTCCTCCCACAAAATTCTGAAAATAAAACGTGTCACATATGTTTTTAGTTTTCAGTATTGATTAATCATAAAGGAAAACTAGACCATGTTGAGAAAAAAAATCATATATTAGTGAACAGACTTCAAACGGGGTCATATTTTTCCAGCTAAAAAAAACAAGTAGACAAGTCCATGTAGCGTGGCGGTCTATGCTGTTGCCTACCAACACGGGGATCGCCGGTTCGAATCCCCCGTGGTACCTCCGGCTTGGGCGGGAGTCCCTACAGACACAATTGGCCGTGTCTGCGGGTCGGAAGCCAGATGTGGGTATGTGTCCTGGTCGCTGCACTAGCGCCTCCTCTGGTCGGTTCCCCCTCCCCCCTGAACAGGCGCCCCGACCAACCAGAGGAGGCGCTAGTGTAGCGACCAGGACACACACCCACATTCAGCTTCCTACCCATAGACACGGCCAATTGTGTCTGTAGGGACGCCCGACTAAGCCGGAGGTAACACGGGGATTCGAACCGCCGATCCCTTTGTTGGTAGGCAACGGAACAGACCGTCAGGCTACACGGACACCGAGAAGGAATATTAATAAAAGCAAAGTTTAATGTCACATGGCGGTTATAATGTCCACGCTAGCTCACTTTCTAACTTTTGGCTAGCGTTAAGTCAGCTCTTATGACGTCATTCATAGGTAAACATACTGCCAATGGCAATCTTGGTTACTATACTAGACGGAGAAACAACACAAACACACACCTGACTACATATTCTGTTGTTCTCACACTGTTTTAAAACCCACAATGCACAGAGGCGAAAAGCATCTGTGGCATACCTCCTGCCGCCGGTAGGGGGCGCTAACTTAGGAGACGGTCCTGTGGGTCGTATTAGAGGACAAACGACCTCTGTGGTCGTACGGGTAGGAGGACTTGACGGTATGTTTTCAGTGATCCCTAAACACCGTTCGTGAGGTTGTTCAGCCTCCTCAACGTCCCGCGTGTCGTCCATACTCGTGGAGCGCGTGCTGCACGCAGAAATTAAAATGGCGAGATGTACGGATGCGTAATCCCGACAATATTGCCAAAGAAACAGAAAGCCCAAAATCAAGAAATCCCGCTTTACTCAACGCTGACGTCATAGATTTTTATTTCCACCTTACCCCCAACACATCGATCTCGTCCGTTTGCTCCGTCTTTTCAGGAGCACAAATCCCAGGAATGTGGAAGCCGTTACCCCTGCAAGTACGGACAGATTTGTAGGTCTATTAATGAACACAATAAG
Source organism: Lampris megalopsis (assembly GCA_022114975.2). Classification (NCBI taxonomy): domain Eukaryota; kingdom Metazoa; phylum Chordata; class Actinopteri; order Lampriformes; family Lampridae; genus Lampris; species Lampris megalopsis. The sequence goes on from JAJHIY020001745.1 coordinate 23,594, forward strand.
TAATGACAATGTGCTGCGATTAGCTTGCCAATACGCTTGATGTGCCAAACTATCACGAGCACACACGCATGCAAAGGTTTAGGATCAAAGACAGACACACGGCTACAAAGTTACACTGTGGTTTGGTTCTATCGCAGAAGACTTGACTCCTGTGCGTACTGGGCCTGTGTACCGTGTGGAGTACATTGAACTGAAGACCATATTAGGTTTCAACGTACGAGGGAGCAATTATTATTTGACTGCGCTGCAATAAAATTGGTCTACGATGTTCATAGTTTACAAATGACACACTGAATGTATTCCATAGGGCAAACTGTCAAAACTGTTACATCAAACTGTAATAATGTAACGATGGACTGTAATGTTCATCATGTGTAATGTGCTTGCACCAAATGGAGGCCTCATTTTGAGATTAATTGCTGGACAGTGATGATTGCTGGACAGTGATGGGGGAGGGGTGGCTGGGGGTTACCCCCTGCCTTAACGGGGGCTGATGCCGATGGACCATTTTTGTACCTTTCGGAACTGTAACAGGAAGGACGAAAGTTGTAATTATGTATCCATCGGTGAGAGACTCGGCGTGTTGCATGTAATGTCAGGCGGGGTAAACTAAAAAAAATTTTTTTTGAGGGGGGGATTCCCCCCTATTGTACCTGTCCAATTACCCCACTCTTCCAGGCCATCCCGGGCGCTGCTCCAACCCCTCTGCTGATCTGGGGAGGGCTGCAGACTACGACATGTCTCCTCCGATACATGTGGAGTCGCCAGCCGCTTCTTTTCACCGGACAGAGGGGGATGTAGCGCGTGGGAGGATCACGCTATTCCTCCCAGCCAGGCGCCCCGACTGACCAGAGGAGGCGCTAGTGCAGCGATCAGGACACATACCCGCATCACATGGCCAAACGTGTCTGTAGGGACGCCCAACCAAGCTGCGGGTAACACGGGGATTTGAACTGGTGATCCTCGTGTTGGTAGGTAACAGATTAGACCACTACGCTACCCGGACGCCCCAGCTAACCCCTAGCTCTGGCAAAGCAATCATGGCTGGTTGACGTAAAACGCATCACTTCCGGTGTGCCAGCATGGGAATAGGGCACGGGAATGTCGCCACAGACATCGGATTTAAAATCCTGGTATAATTTAAATGCAGAGAGCTTTACCTGGCGTTGATAGGCTTAATCATCATTGGCTGAACTTGTCTGGCAAGGGTTTGAATGTTATGAACATGAATTTATGCATAACCTGGCTAAGAAATTGGCTCATGGTTGGTTTCATCATTTCTATGCTGATGATACTCAGTTATACATGCCACTAAAACCCCAGCCTAGCAAATCTCAAAACTTGCCCTTCGGACATTAAATCCTGGATGTGCCGGAATTTTCTTAAATTTAACGATTTTAAGTCCGAGGTCATTCTGTTCGGTCCCCCAAATTCCATCAGCCCTTTTTGGTACTAATCTTAGTGGTCTGTCAAATAGTCTTAAGCAGGCTGCTAGGAATGTAGCGGTAGCGGGTATTCGATTCTAACTTCTGTTGCGATAATCGAGTAAAAACTGTTGTTCAGTCACGTTTATCCCAGCTCAAGATCTCTAAAATTATTTTATTTTTTATCAATTGCTGCTCTACAAAAAGCTGCACACGCTTTTATCTCTTCTCAGCTTGATTGTTGCAGTGCACTCTGCTCAGGTATCAGCAAGGGCTCCCTCCACCGCCTGCGGGTGGTACAAAATGCCGCCGCTCGGCTCATTATGGAGACAAAGAGGCGTGATCACATCACGCCTGTGCTTGCCTCCCTACTGGCTCCCTGTTAGATTCCGAATTGATTCTCAAATTCAATTGCACACGTTTAAGGCCTCAAACGGCCTCGCTCCTACATACATCTCTGATTCGCTGACCCTGGCATGTGCTCTCTCGACCGCTGAGACCTGCAGATGGAACCCTGCTGGTTAATCCCAGGCTGCGGTTTGTCACAAAGGGGTTATGGGGCGTTTTTATCCCCCACACTGTGGAACCGTCGTCCTACTGAAGGAAGACACACTGGGTCACACACTAGCTCCTTCTAAATCTCTTCTGGAAACTTTTCTCTCAGCGGAAGCTTTTGGAAACGTTCGATACGCGTTTATTTTATTCGTTTATACCGTTTCTATTCCTATTTATTTGGTCTTACGAGGCGAATTTGTAATTTGTGATATTGGGCTACGCAAATAAAATGGACTTGACTTGACTGTTATTCATTTATTGTCTTTGCCTCCTCCCTGCTCAGGTCCTTGGGTCTTCTTCTCATTTTTGCCTTGTCTGGTTTTATTTCCTTTGCAAGGCAGTTTGTTACACTGTTAAGAAAAGTGCTATATAAACAACCTTTATTGTCATTATTATTACCCTGTGGTGGACTGGCGGCCTGTTCAGGGTGTCTACCCACCTGCCGCCCAGTGACTGCTGCGATAGGCTCCAGCATCCTGCGGCCCCTATTGGGATAAGCGGCATGGATAATGGCTGGCCTGGATGGATGGATTATTATTATGACTATCATTTCTTTCACATTTCCTGTTTTACATCCTGTAGAGCCGGGTCCAAACTATGGACCTGAGGCACTACAGGGCAGATGTCACTTGATTGACAGTACTCGTCATGATACGTGGGCTGGTCCAAGTAGGGCGAGCTTCTGGACTGCGCTGATAGTGATGTTTCCTGGGATACGGCTGGTGAGCTTTTCCATTCCCTTCTTCAGGAATCCTAGCGCTCCGAGGACCACTGGTGTTGTTTCGGTCTTCATTCCCCACATCCTGCTGATTTCAGTCTCCAGGTCTTTGTACTTGCTCAGCTTCTCTGTGACTTTCACCGAGGTGTTTTTTTTTCAGATGGTACTGCCACGTCGATCAGCATGCACCTCTTTTGCTTCCTGTCTCTGATAACACCGTCGGGCCTACCATTATTATTATTGTTATTGTTATTATTATTATTATTAAAAGTCCCACATTCCAGCTTTAAAAGCTACATATTCCAGATCCTGCACATTGTTGCAACTCTCTGAAATATACGGCTTCATCCAAGGCCTGAGATGGGAGTGAACTGCGAAGGCTATAATCAGCGTCAGCTCAAACAGGAAGACCTGAAACCACACACTGTGTGATGCAATCACACACACACACACACACACACACACACACACACACACACACACACACACACACACACAGTCAGCCCCCCTTTGCTCCCTCTCAGGTCTCTTTTTCTCACAATTTCTCCCTGTCTTCATCTCTCTCTCTCTACAGGACTGTGCGCCATTATACGAAAATATCTGAACTTCATCCCAATCCAATAGCGCTGAAGGATGGATGACAAAACAGAACATCCAATTACTGACCATGCCCTATTTCAAGACTTACGAAATGTCTCATTGTCAATGATGTCAGTGTGGATTTCTACCTGTGGATGTATCTCAGATCAGATTCATGATGCTTGATGTTTTGGA
>JAJHIY020001746.1:5000-26908 GCA_022114975.2 Lampris megalopsis
ACTGGCCTCCATACCACTGGCCTCCCTACCACTGGTCTCCATACACCTGGTCTCTGTACCACTGGTCTCCATACACCTGGTCTCTGTACCACTGGCCTCCATATCTCTGGTCTCCATACACCTGGTCTCCGTACCACTGGTCTCATACCACTGATCTCCTTACCACTGGTCTCCAAACCACTGGTCTCCATACACCTGGTCTGTACCACTGGTCTCCATACCACTGGTCTCCATACACCTGGTCTCTGTACCACTGGTCTCCATACACCTGGTCTCCATACCACTGGTCTCCATACACCTGGTCTCCATACCACTGGTCTCCATACCACTGGTCTCCATACCTATGGTCTCCATACCACTGGTCTCCATACCATTGTCTTAATGGACCTTGTGACTGGTGCACTGCCCACCTCACAGCAAACCATACTGTATGTGTGTGTGTGTGTGTGTGTGCATGTTTGTGTGTGTGTTTGTGTGTGTGTGTGTGTGTGTGTTTGCCTGTGTGTGTGTGTGTGTGTGTGTGTGTGTGTGTGTGTGTGTGTGTGTGTGTGTGTGTGTGTGTGTGTGTGTGTGTGTGTGTGTGTGTGCATGTGCATGTGCATGTGTGTGTGTGTGTGTGTGAGAGAGGGATGGGGAGTCATCGATTAAAGTGCTTCTTCCTCCTCCCCCTGTCAGCTTGTCCGTTGGTGGAATGTGTGAGCTGCTTCTTGTCAGGACGCCATGTTTGAGGGGAGCAGGGGACCGTGAAACCAAATGTTGCGCAGTCCTCAGCCGTGATGCGCCTTAGCACACTCCTGCACAACTGCGATTGTTTTGATATGTAAATGGTGCAAATGATCTCAGCGCAAACTGAAACAAATACATCTGTGGTGCAAGATATGCACGCACACCCACCCACCCACCCACACACACACTGCACACTACAATACAGAAAAAAAACAAAACTTGAGCTTCAGCACAAAATGTTGGACAGCTTGGAGGACCTCATCAGAAGGTGACCTGTTTCCATTCTTGACATGAATCCACTGTTACCGCCCTGGTTTGTGTTGTGGGGTGGTGGTGGGTGTGTGTGTGTGTGTGTGTGGTGCTGTTTGAAAGGTCAAACCGCCATGCAGCTCCATTCACTGCTACACACTGGCAGACACACACACAGGCAAACGGTGGTTTTCCACAGTGAGGCTGAGCGGTTCTGAGCGAGAACAGAAACCGTTCCAGCAGCGTTTCCACTAACGCGCCGTTTGGGGTGGGATAGTTTTTCGAGGCCACACAGTTCATCTAGAGGTTCAGAGTCTCCGGACTCCGAAGGCTTCACTCTCCATGGCTGTCCGCGATGTCAATCACAGGAGCGTCCGCACCGTTCTGGATGACACGGGTTCGGCGGTTTCTACCTCGCAGCAAGCAAGACCAGGACCCTCTTGCAACAGTCAGAATAACGAGCATGTGTGACCAAGAGTTAATCGCTAGGGTTTGAGAAGGCTTACGAAGTTCACACCACTACCCCACCTTGAGACTGCCGAGCCGTTGAATGTGAAGACTCATTTTGTGTAGGTGCGTTCTTCTGGCAGCACCATTTTCAGAACCGAAAGCTCCCAAACATCAAGCCAAAGCAACGGTCTGTGGTTGGTTGGTTGTTTTGAACGTCAGTCAAAAGACCTTTTCCGGTCAAAGTCACCATCATCATCACCATTATCATCATCATCATCATCATTGGCGGTCACTCAGGATCAAGTAAGTCAAGTCAAGTCCATTTTATTTGTGTAGCCCAGGACCACCGCTTTACAGCAACACAACATCCTGTCCTTAGACCCTCGCACCGGATAAGGAACAGCTCCCTAAAATAAACCCTTTGACAGGGAGGAAACCTCAGGGAGAGCAACAGAGGAGGGCTCTCTCTCTCAAGAAGGACAACGTGCCATGATGTTGTGTTTACACAAGTTACACAATACAACGTTGAAAGAGGACAGCAGAATTATAATGGGGCTTATAAGATATATGAAGAATATGATGAGCAGGATGCCGAACAGTGTCCAGACGCCACCGGAACAGCCCGGGACCTGAGCCACGCGACCACCATCAACACATTAAAAAAAAACAAAAACGAAAACAAAATTAGTCACACATCTTAGAGAGGGAATTATATAACATTAAAACAGGATAACAAACTTATATGGATTTAGAATATATATAAAAAGAAACCGTAATAACAGAGATGCCAAGCAGTGTCCAAGTAGCGCCCACCATCGCCATGGAGACCTGGGAGGAGGAGAGACTGCATGTGCAGACAAGGGAGACTCACAGCACACCAGTCATACACACACAGGAGAAGAGAAAGGAGAAGACATCATTCAGAAAGAGAGAAAAGACATGTGAGAGAAGAGAACAGTTTGCAGTAGTCAATAATCTATACTTTATAATCTATACTCTGTAATCTATACTCCGTAATATATACTCTATAATCTATACTCTGTAATCTATACTATGTAATCTATACTCTATAATCTACGCTCTATAATCTATACTCTGTAATCTAGACTCTATAATCTACACTCTATAATCTATACTCTGTGATCTATACTCTGTAATCTATACTCTGTAATATATACTCTATAATATACACTCTATAATCTATACTCTGTAATCTAGACTCTATAATCTACACTCTATAATCTATACTCTGTGATCTATACTCTGTAATCTATACTCTGTAATCTATACTCTATAATCTATACTCTGTAATCTATACTCTATAATCTATACTCTGTAATCTATACTCTGTAATCTATACTCTATAATCTATACTCTATAATCTCATCGGCAGAACAGTGGTTGGTAAATTCATTGAGACAGAAACCGACCCGCCATGCAGTACACGTTGTGAAGCACTCAACTTAAAGGCAACTAATTGTAGGCTAAGGTGAAAAGATGAGCTTTAAGTTTGGATTTAAAGGACTCAACAGACTCTGATTGTCTGATGGCAGCAGGCAGGTTATTCCACAAGAACGGAGCCCGATAGGAAAAGGCCCTGCCACCAACTGACTTCTTTTGAACTTTGGGTACACACAGGAGCCCTGTATTTTGAGAACGAAGTGCTCGAGGTGGCATGTAAGGTTTAAGGTGATCAGACAGGTAGGATGGGGCAAGCCCATTTAGGATTTTATAAGTCAGCAGAAGCACCTTGAAGTCTGATCTAACATGGATAGGAAGCCAGTGAAGGAAGGCAAGAATTGGTGTATTATGGTCAAATGTCCTAGATTTAGTTGGGATTCTACCTGCAGAAATTTTGAACAATCTGAAGACTTTTAATGCTAGCATGTGTTAGACCTGAAAACAGAACCTTAGAGTAATCAAGTCTGGATGAAACAAATGCATGTATTAGAGTCTCTGTGTCAGCCATGGACAGGAAAGACTGAATGTTACTTATGTTACGTAAGTGAAAAAGGGCAGACTTAGTGATTTCTTTAATGTGCTTATCAAAGGAAAGGCTGGGATCAAACATAACACCATGATTTTGGGCTGCCACACCTTGTGAAATCACAGAGTTGTTGATTGTTATTGTTACTTGATCAAATTGGTGTCTGTGTCTAGCAGGACCAATGACCAGCATCTCGGTTTTATCTGAATTTAAAAGCAGAAATTTTAGTGACATCCAATTTTTCACAGCAGTCGAGCAGGCCTCTAAAATTAGTCATTTGAGTATGACCATCAGCCCTTATAGGCACATACAGCTGAGTATCATCAGCATAGCAATGAAAATTTATTCCATGACTGCATATAATTTGGCCAAGAGGTGAAATATAAAGAGAGAAAAGTAGAGGGCCAAGAACTGAGCCCTGAGGTATTTAACGTCAGATCATTTTGATGTAATATAGCAGACACAATGTGTTCTTCCAGATAAGTACGACTTAAGCTGAGAGAGAACTAAGCCAGAGACACCAACATTACAATTCAATCTGTCTAATAGTATACGGTGATCAATGGTGTCAAAGGCTGCACTGAGGTCCAGTAGTAGAAGCACAGAAGTGGAATCGTGGTCCATTGCTAGTAAAAGATCATTCACCCCTCTGGTGAGAGCAGTTTCAGTGGAGTGACAGGGCCTGAAAGCCGATTGACAAGGTTCATATAGATGGTTTTCTCTAGTTTAGAAAAGAATGGAAGATTAGAGACTGGCCGATAGTTATTAAGAGATCCTAGATCGAAGTTTGTTTTTTTAAGTAGAGGTTTAACCACAGCTGTATTTAATCTGCTAGGAACAATGCCAGTAGTAAGTGATAATTAACAATGTCTAGCATTGTAGGTCCCAGGAAAGGCCAGAGGTCTTAAAAAAGTTTTGCTGGTAAGGGGTAAGTAGGCAAGCAGTTGGTTTAGAAGCTGACACGAGCTTAGTCAAAGTGTCAAGAGAGATAGTCTCAAAAGCTGTAATAACAGGGACTGTCAGTGACTCATTGTACAGATATGAATTTGATAAGACAAGATCTGCAGGAGTAGCTGGAGTTGAAGAACTAATTTTGTTTTAAGATCTCATCAAACTTATTGCAGAATAAGTGTAGAAACTCATGGGCCGTGAACGGTAAGCAGCTAATAGATGGCTGCTTTTTAGTAAGTTTAGATACAGTGTCAAAGAGAAATCTGGGGTTATGTTTATTAATATTGATTAAGTGAGAGAGATACGCTGCTTTTGCAGTAGATAAAGCACGCTTGTATTTCAATAAACCTTCATGCCACAATAGGTAAAAAACTTCCAATTTTGATTTTCGACATTTACGTTCCAGTCTCCTGCAGGCCCGCTTAAGAGCACGTGTCTCGTCGTTAAACCAGGGTGTAGGCCTCTTTAGTCGCCTAGCTCTGGTAGTGAGAGGTGCAACTGAATAGACTAGAGAGGGCCACATTTAAGTCGCTAGTGACATTCTCAACAGAGTCGGTCACTACAGTGAAAGGAGCCAAGACTTCAGGCAGCTGCTGGGCCAAATGCAGCTACAGTGGAGGGACCAACGTGGCGGGTCACAATTACATCTGTGCCGACATTAACCGGACAAGCCAATAAATCTTCAAATTTAATGAGAAAATGATCAGACACAGCAGATGTGGTTCGCAAGACATTCAGATCAGAAACAGCTATCCCTTCAGATAAAACCAAATCAAGGGTGTCACCACTGCAACGAGTCAACTCTTGAACAAACTGTGTGAACCCAAAATGATGAACGAGCACCAGAAAGGCTTTACTTAGAGGATCAGCAGCCTTATTCAGATGAACATTGAGATCACCAAGAATTACAACCTCATCAGAGTGAGTAACAAGACTGCAGACAGCTTCTCCAAATTCTTCAAGAACTAATGAGCAACAGCCAGGAGGTCGATAGAGTATCACAATCTGGACTGAGCCGAGTCTATTCATGGCTGAGGGAGATGGACCAGGAACAAGAGCCTCAAAAGACTGGAATTTAGGTTCAAGTCTAGGAGTCAGATTGAAAATAGATGTATACATCAAGGCAACAACCCCACCTTGCTTATTTGCCCGAGCTACACGGGCATAAGTATAGTTGGGTGGGGAAGCTTCATTTAAGGGAAGGAAAAAAATTGGTTTCAGTCATGTTTCACATGACCCAATCATATCAAACAAGAATCAGGTCATTTATTAGTAAGGCTTTGGTAGACAGTGATCTGATATTTAGAAACCAAATTTAAGCATCTTGTGCAAGTGATCAGTAGTAGGCGGAACTTTAGATCTACCAATAGATGAAATGTTAATTGGAATTAGACACTTTGTTGACAATTTTGGTGATCAACGCTTTGAACAATACGTAGTCACATTCTTGATAACACTAGATGTTTGGTTTTGTAGATTATTAGGTACTTCGTTGCACATTTCACCACCCCCAGTGGTAGAAATAGATTACTGTGATTCACACATTTAGGAGAGGAGAGCTTGGGAGCAATACAGCAGGGTAGGGAGATGGTCTCAATATTATAGACCAAGCTGTAAGTCTGATAATGAGAAGTTCCCTGACTACACATATTAATTAAACTAGTTGACCCCACACCCGCACTAAATTTAAACCTAGCAGGCTCTCTACTCACCTGCAACCTGCTGAATGATAAGTCCCTACTGTCAAACTAGACATAGACAGCCATCTATATTGCTAGACAACAGAGCGGCGCCGTCCCCTGTAGGGGGAATGCCGTCCACTTTCAGTAGGTAAGGGTGGCCCCAGAAACAAGGCCAGTTATCAACAAAGCTGAATCCCTGCTCGTTATAGTAACGAGCCAGCCAGTGGTCCAGATCATGCAGTGCCTTAAGTATAATCAATAAGATCTCATAGCTTATTCTGACTTTTACGGGAAGCCAGTGGAGGGATGCAAGAATATGGGACCTATGGCTAGTTCTGGGTAGTAGTCCAGCAGCTTCATTCTGAGCCAACTGTAGACGGTTTAAGGTAGCTTGGTTGAGGTCAGAGTAGAGGGAGTCACAGTGATCTAGACGGGAGAAAATGAAAGTGTGAATTAATGTTTTGGGTAACACTTTAGTATGGGGAACATAGTCACCATTAATTAGGTGCTTATTAGCATGCAAATTAGCAACATATTGGCTCTTAATTGGTCATTATTACATACTCATTAATGCCTTATTCTGCATGGCCTTATTATACAACCAGTAAGCCATTAACTATGAGTTTTCCCTCTATAACCTCAGAATTATTGCTTATTAGTAGTACCATCTCAATATGCTTTGCTTAGTATGGACTTTATAAGGTGGTAGTACCACAAGAAGAGTTATTCTCCCTTACTAACACTTAATGAATATGGTCTGTTCTTACATAACAAAACACAAAACTGCAAGTGTTCATAGTGTTAAATTACTGTAAATTAAGTTTTTGTTACTTAGAATATGTTCCCCATACTAAAGTGACATCTTGATCATTACTAATTCACTAGTAATTAAGTTTTTTTATGTTCCCCATACTAAAGTGTTACCATGTTTTGATGTCCTTAGAAGACAAAATATTTCTGATTTTTGCACCATTTCATAGCTGAAGAAAACAGGACTGGACAAGCTTGGTAACATGGTGATCAAAAGACAGTCTGGCCAAATATGATGCCGAGATTTTTCGTGGTAGGTTTGATGTTTGAATGACGGGGACCAATAAACTGATCAACTGCAGAGGCAAAGTTCTCAGGACCAATTTCAGTTTTCCTGGATGACCGTCCTCCCTCTGGGCCCCTCTGGGTGCTCAGGTGGGCGTAGAGGCCGATCCTGGAGCCACATGATGGGAGGACGCCTGTGCGTGACAGCTTTTTACGTGGCCTGCAGCCACCACACGGTCCTTGGCAGGGGGTTGACCAGAGTCCAATGGCATGGAGCACCAAGACGATTGGGGACCACCCTCCATTGCAGCCTTCATTCACCTTCACCGCCGTTGTGACCTGCGGCTCTTGAACTGGTTAAAGAAGAGTGCGGACCAGAGTTTCATGCCAATCGTGAAAAGTCTGGCTGTAAAGCGAGACTAGGCGTCTAAATCTTGCTCAGCTCTGGATTTCCAGCACCGTTTGACAACCGTGCTCAATGGGGCCAGATGCGCTCCTACCGATGCGTGCCGGTTGGAGGGCTTCATGTCGTCAGAATTCAATGATTTGTTTTTACACTCATGTCATGTCCGTCGCCACCACATCTGATATGGATCTGATAATCCTGCGACGCCGTCATTACCGTCTGTCATTTGGTCCTGCACGGCGTACTGAAATCACACCGAGCGGACAAAACCGAATAAAACCACAATGTCTGAATCCGTGTCAGGGTCAGCGGGGGGAGCATGTGCAGAGATGGAGCCCGTGGCATGGCGTCGTTTGTTGTCGTCGTCGTAGTTTCTTTGCGGGACTTTCTTGCGCTGAACTTAGCTCCAACGAATGGAAACACAAACGATGACCATGCACACAACTCCTTACTGGCACAGCACCGCGGGCAGCGGCCTCGTTATGGCCTCAGCACGGTAATGGAAAAAAGGTGAAAGTATTGCACATGCACATGCACACGCACACGCACATGCACACTATGCAGTCAAATGCACACACACATGCACACTATGCAGTCAAATGCACACACACGTGCACACTATGCAGTCAAATGCACACACACCAGTAGTTCGTCATGCACAGATACGTGCAGCCAGACAAGCATGTGCACATCAGGTTGTTATTATAAAGTAGAATTACAACTAAAATAAAGAATAGGTAGAGGAAACACCTTGTTGTTAACTGAAATAACATAAAAAAACAACAACAAAACCCCCATTACAAAGTGGTTTACGGGCCTCGGAGGATGTACTAACACTAGATAAAAACTACAGGAAAACCAAACATCTTTAAATCATAAAGTCTTACACAACATGAGCGCACTACATTCCAGCTGTCCATCCATTATCCAACCCGCTTATCCTGCTCTCAGGGTCGCGGGGATGCTGGAGCCTAGCCCAGCAGTCATTGGCCGGCAGGCGGGGAGACACCCTGGACAGGCCGCCAGACCATCACAGCGCCGACAGACACACACACACACACACGCACACACATTCATACCTAGGGGCTACTTAGTACGGCCGAGTCATCTGACCTGCATGTCTCCGGGCTGTGGGGGGAAACCCGCTACACTACAGTCATGACCAACTGAAGTCGAACTTCATTTGATACCAAACTCTGAGACAGCATCAAAATAAGAGTTGAAGAAACACACGAAACCCGCCGCGTGCACAGAATCTTCCATATTGGTGAAGAGACATGGTCTCTCTGTCTCGTTCTCCTTCTGTCTCTCTCTCTCCTTCTGTCCCTCTCTCTCTCCTTCTGTCCCTCTCTTTCGCTCTCTCACGCTTCTCTCCTTCTGTCTCTCTCTCTCTCTCCTTCTCTCTCTCTCTCTCTCTCCTTCTGTCTCTCTCTCGCTCTCCTTCTGTCTCTCTCTCTCGCTCTCCTTTTGTCTCTCTCTCGCTCTCCTTCTGTCTCTCTCTCTCTCCTTCTCTCTCTCTCTCTCTCTCCTTCTCTCTCTCGCTCTCCTTCTGTCTCTCTCTCGCTCTCCTCTCTCTCTCTCTCCTTCTGTCTGTCTCTCTCTCTCCTTCTGTCTCTCTCTCTCTCTCCTTCTGTCTCTCTCTCGATCTCCTTCTGTCTCTCTCTCTCTCTCCTTTTGTCTCTCTCTCACTCTCCTTCTGTCTGTCTCTCTCTCTCCTTCTGTCTCTCTCTCTCTCTCCTTCTGTCTCTCTCTCGCTCTCCTTCTGTCTCTCTCTCTCTCCTGTCTCTCTCTCTCTCCTTCTGTCCCTCTGTCTCGCTCCCTCACGCTCTCTCTCTCGCTCGCTCCTTCTGTCTCTCAAATTCTTTCAAATTCAAATTCAAATGTGCTTTTATTAGCATGACAAATATACATTTGTATTGCAAAGCACAATAAGAGTGCACGAATACACAACATATACACATCAACACATGCAATAACACAACTTACACAGCTATGTCATGGCAACAAGATCTCTCCGAGTGTTGTCCCGGTCCCCCCCGTTGGGAAGGAGTACAGGGTATCACTCACTGTCCCTCAGACGGCGGCAGGCTAGGACACACTGTGCAGCCACGGTCCAGCTGCCTCCGTGTTCACCTGGTATGTGGGGCGGTTTTCGGGGGTTTGGCAGGGCCGTGAATTTGGGGTGTCTCTCCTCAGGTTTCTGGAAGTAGTAATGGGCGGATTTCCCGGAATGTCTTGCAGTCGGCCAAAAAGTGCAGCTCTGTCTCGACAACATTGTCTTCACACTGTTGACAGAAACCTTCATCTTTTGGCGCCCGGGTCCTCTTGTGTCCGCCCTGTTTCTGTCGCTCGGCGATGCTCACCGAGTCTGTTGCTATGGCGATGCTCGCCGAGTCTGTATTTCATCAGCGTGTTTCTCAAATTTGTTGTTTTTATTTGAATGAGGTAATCTGCTAATGTGTCCTCGCTGTCTCGGGCCAAATAGTGTTGCATCCTGCTTTGGGATTTTGTTTGAGATTGCCAATATTCATAATAATCGTCTTCAAGGTTTAGGGGAATTTGTTGAAGCCGAATGGGTTGTGTGGTTTGGACCTGGTCTTGTTTTGGACCTGGTCTTGTGCCTCTAAAGTGTTCGTATGTGTTAGTGGACCAGGACGGCTGAAGACCAGGTTGGCAGGAGGGTTCTGATCTTTGCTCAGCTCTTGGTATTGCAAGGCGTTATAATGGGGAGAGTGTGGGTGGCTGATTGTTAGATGTTTCCAGAACCTGGTTGCTCTCTTCTGAGTTTTGATCGGAAGAGGATACTGGCCTCGTTTTGCCCTTCGTGCATTGTTTGTGGTGTGCCGATGGACTTTAAGAGTGTTTTTACAGTATTCAGCATGCAGGCTCTCAATTGGATGTTTTCCCCATTTGTCTAGTTCTTGACTTGCAAGTGGACCCCACACTTCACCGCCATGAAGGGCAACTGGTTCGGTGACTGATTCACATATTTCTAAGCAGATTGTGATTGGAATTTCAAGAGGGGTTTGTCTTGTTATGGCAAGTAGAGCCCTGAGTGCCTTGTCTCTTACTTCATCACTGCCATGCTGACAGTTCCTCCAGCATTGATTCTAAGGCCTAGGTGGGCAGGTGGGTGTCATTAAAAGTATGGTCAGTTTCATTGGGTCCTAATCTAAACATGTGCCATCTTCCCCGATCTTTCCTGAAATATCATCATTTTTGTGACGTTACTTTATTAGAATGTGAGAAGAGTACTTTAATTTTGAAGTTGATTTGCTCCCTCTAGCCTTCCTCACGTGACTTTACCCCAGGAAACAGTTTGCTGCCTGGTAGTCATGGTAACAGTACAGTCCAGCTTTCCATGTGGAGAGCATCGTCTTTTTACTATTCTGTCCTGCGTGTTTGTGTCCGTGTGTAAACAGGCCGACAGATAGCCAACGCGAAGAATCCCAGAGAAATACAGAGTCCCGGTCCAAGTTGAGGAACTTGACTAAAAAATGTTTGAATTCTCAAAGTTCTTCAGTAAAGTTCCTCAACTTGGACCGGGACTCTGTATTTCTTTGGGATTCTTCGCGTTGGCTATCTGTCGGCCTGTTTACACATGGACACAAACACGCAGGACAGATGAATTTTAGTTTTACTCATGTTAACTGGCAGGGCCCGGGTCTGGCAAAGAAGATTTCTCTCCTTCTGTCTCTCTCGCTGGAAGATCTCTCTCTCGCTCCCTCCGTCTCCCTCTCTCGTTCTGTCTCTCTCTCTCCTTCTGTCTCCCTCTCTCGCTCTCTCTCTCCTTCTGTCCCTCTCTCTCTCCTTCTGTCTCTCTCTCTCTCTCTCCTTCTGTCTCTCTCTCTCGCTTTCTCTCTCCTTCTGTCTCTCTCTCTCCTTCTGTCTCTCTCTCTCTCCTTCTGTCTCTCTCTCTCCTTCTGTCTCTCTCTCTCTCCTTCTGTCTCTCTCTCTCTCCTTCTGTCTCTCTCGCTGGAAGATCTCTCTCTCTCGCTCCTTCTGTCTCCCTCTCTCCTTCTGTCTCTCTCGCTGGAAGATCTCTCTCTCTCTTCTTCTGTCCCACTCTCTCCTTCTGTCTCTCTCTCTTCTTCTGTCTCTCTCTCTCCTTCTGTCTCTCTCGCTGGAAGATCTCTCTCTCGCTCCTTCTGTCTCTCTCTCTCTCCTTCTGTCTCTCTCTCTCCTTCTGTCTCTCTCGCCGGAAGATCTCTCTCTCTCTCTCCTTCTGTCCCACTCTCTCCTTCTGTCTCTCTCTCTTCTTCTGTCTCTCTCGCTCCTTCTGTCTCCCTCTCTCCTTCTGTCTCTCTCTCTCCTTCTGTCTCTCTCGCTGGAAGATCTCTCTCTCTCGCTCCTTCTGTCTCCCTCTCTCCTTCTGTCTCTCTCGCTGGAAGATCTCTCTCTCTCTCCTTCTGTCCCACTCTCTCCTTCTGTCTCTCTCTCTTCTTCTGTCTCTCTCTCTCCTTCTGTCTCTCTCTCTCCTTCTGTCTCTCTCGCTGGAAGATCTCTCTCTCGCTCCTTCTGTCTCTCTCTCTCTCCTTCTGTCTCTCTCTCTCCTTCTGTCTCTCTCACTGGAAGATCTCTCTCTCTCTCCTTCTGTCTCTCTCTCTCTCCTTCTGTCTCTCTCTCTCCTTCTGTCTCTCTCGCTGGAAGATCTCTCTCTCTCTCTCCTTCTGTCCCACTCTCTCCTTCTGTCTCTCTCTCTTCTTCTGTCTCTCTCGCTCCTTCTGTCTCCCTCTCTCCTTCTGTCTCTCTCTCTCCTTCTGTCTCTCTCACTGGAAGATCTCTCTCTCTCTCCTTCTGTCTCTCTCTCTCTCCTTCTGTCTCTCTCTCTCCTTCTGTCTCTCTCGCTGGAAGATCTCTCTCTCTCTCCTTCTGTCCCACTCTCTCCTTCTGTCTCTCTCTCTCCTTCTGTCTCTCTCTCTCCTTTTGTCTCTCTCACTGGAAGATCTCTCTCTCGCTCCTTCTGTCCCTCTCTCTCCTTCTGTCCCTCTCTCTCCTTCTGTCTCTCTCTCTCTCTCTCTCTCTCTCTCTCTCTCTCTCTCTCTCTCTCCTTCTGTCTCTCTCTCTCGCTCTCTCTCTCCTTCTGTCTCTCTCACTGGAAGATCTCTCTCTCTCTCCTTCTGTCTCTCTCTCTCCTTCTCTCTCTCTCTCTCTCCTGCTGTCCCTCTCTCTCCTTCTGTCTCTCTCTCCTTCTGTCCCTCTCTCTCCTTCTGTCTCTCTCTCTCTCCTTCTGTCCATCTCTCTCCTTCTGTCTCTCTCTCTCTCTCCTTCTGTCCCTCTCTCTCGCTCTCTCTCTCCTTCTGTCTCTCTCTCCTTCTGTCCCTCTCCCTCCTTCTGTCTCTCTCTCTCCTTCTGTCTCTCTCTCTCCTTCTGTCTCTCTCTCTCGCTCTCTCTCTCCTTCTGTCCCTCTCTCTCCTTCTGTCCCTCTCTCTCCTTCTGTCCCTCTCTCTCGCTCCCTCGCTCTCTCTCTCACTCACTCCTTCTGTCTCTTTCTCTCTCTCAATCTGTCTCTCTGTCTCCTGTCTCTCTCAATTCAATTCAATTCAATTTTGTCTCTCTCTCTCTCCTTCTCTCCCTCTCTCTTTCTCTCTTTCTCTCTTTCTGTCCCTCTCTGTCCTTCTGTCTCTCTCTCTCTCCTCTCTCTCTCCGTCTCTCTCTCCCTCTTGCTCTCTCTGTCTCCGTTTGTCTCTCTCTCTCCTCTCTCTCTCCCTCAATCTCTCTCTCCTCCCTCTCTCTCTCTCTCTCTCTCTCTCTCTCTCTCTCTCTCTCTCTCTCTCTCTCTCTCTCTCTCTCTCTCTCTCTCTCTCTTTCTTTCTGTCCCTCTCTGTCCTTCTGTCTCTCTCACTCTCCCTCTCTCCCTCTCTCTCTCCGTCTCTCTCTCCGTCTCTCTCTCTCTCTGTCTCCTTTTGTCTCTCTCTCTCCTTCTCTCTCTCTCTCCCTCTCTCTCTCTCTCCTCCCTCTCTCTCTCTTTCTCTCCTTCTGTCTCTCTCTGTCCTTCTGTCTCTCTCCCTCTCTCTACTTCTGTCTCTCTCTGTCCTTCTGTCTCTCTCCCTCTCTCTACTTCTGTCTCTCTCTCTGTCTCTCTCTCTCTCCCTCTCTCTCTCTCTCCTCCCTCTCTCTCTCTTTCTCTCCTTCGGTCTCTCTCTGTCCTTCTGTCTCTCTCCCTGTCTCTACTTCTGTCTCTCTCCCTCTCTCTACTTCTGTCTCTCTCTCTGTCTCTCTCTCCCTCTCTCTACTTCTCTCTCTCTCCGTCTCTCTCTCCCTCTCTCTCTCTCTCTCTCTCTCTCCTTCTGTCTCTCTCCCTCTCTCTACTTCTCTCTCTCTCTCCGTCTCTCTCCCTCTCTCTCTCCTCCCTCTCTCTCTCTTTCTCTCCTTCTGTCTCTCTCTGTCCTTCTGTCTCTCTCCCTCTCTCCACTTCTCTCTCTCTCTCCCTCTCCCTCTCTGTCTCCTTCTGTCTCTCTCCCTCTCTCTACTTCTCTCTCTCTCTCCGTCTCTCTCTCCCTCTCCCTCTCTGTCTCCTTCTGTCTCTCTCGCTGGAAGATCTGGATAGCCTCCACAGTGTGTGGTGTTGTAAGAATGTGCTTTGCTGTATCGTGGATGAGGAGATGGTCTTGGGGAGGGTCCTGACATGATCTAGATTGTGTGAATCTGAGGTTACTGACCATGTCGGTTTTTATCCCGCTTATTTTTATTAAAGTATTGTTGAAAATCAAATCTATATCGCCGCTTCTGTCTTTCTCTCTCTCTCTCTCACACACACACATACATGCACGCATGTACACACACACACACACACACACACACACGCACACATGCACAGTGCATCGGCTGATGTGATGGTGAGGAGGAAGATGTGACTAGCAGACCTGGACATGGGAGCTGCGTCGTGACGCACTGCGCCCATACATTTATACTGGCATGTCGTCACAATCCTGAACATGATTCCTGGACGGGAAAAGTGACTCCGCAGGGTGTGTGTGTGTGTGTGTGTAGCGCATGTGCCTGCGTGATCGTAGTGTTTATATTGCTTTCAGCCCAGCCCATCCCAGTGATTTAAGCGCTCATTAGACCCTCGCTGGGTCACCGTGTGGCTGTCTCACCCCCCCCCCCCGAGCCGGGGGTCTCAGGTGCCGTGTCTCTGAGGCTCGCCTCCATGCGTTTTTTGAGCTCTCGCAGCCGTAAAAGCATTTAATTGGTGCTCCTCGGGCCATGCGGGGTTAATTTGATGTGAAACATCTGTATGGTGTGACTGTAGGACTAAATACCTGAACATACACACACACACACACACACACACACACACGCACGCACACACAACACAGAGGGATCAAATTAACCAAACCATCTGGAAAAAAAGTTCATTGCATTGTATTTTCCTTCTTCCCTGTCGGCCTTAACAAGAGGAGGGGTCGGCTGGCACGGCCCCGGGCCAGGGAGTAATGTCAGCATGCTCCACCCGCTGGGGAGGATGAGGCCGGGTTCTGCTTCCTGCCCCCCCGCCCCAGCGTGTAATTCTCAATCCTATTCGGTGATCCAGTACCATGTGGGGAGTGGGCACAGCCCAGATTAACACACACACACACACACACACACACACACAGAGAAAAAGATGAACACACGAGCCGATTTTGCCGTGTTTGGTGGTGGAGCTGCTACACCACAGTTTATGGCAGAGCAGCCAGCTGGAGGTCTGACACCCAAATGTGCTCCTCTGCTCCTCAAGCGCGGAGTCGACTGATATTTGGCAGAATAGGAAGCGTTCAATTCCGTTTTATTTATTTATTTTCGAAGCGGCGCTCCTACGCAAAAACCTCCATTCGTTTCGCAGGCAGTAGAATCAGTTCACCTGGATACAATGTTTCTTTTTATTTCACGTTTAGGATTTTGCAGTCTCCCCCCCCCCCCCATTTTCTCCTACGTTGTTCTCATTTACTGTCTTGCATTTCATCTCATGGACCATTTATCCCCCCCCCCCCATTTTCTCCCCAATCGAGGCTGTGCAAAACTGACTTCCGGTTTCTGTTGCGGCGGCCTTACCAGGGGCCTATCAATACCAAGTTACGACCGGACATAACTTGATTTGTACAGCTTGAAGCGCTCCACCCTTCTGCTGGCTGGTGCAGCTGAAAGGCTGTCGACACTTCCGCGCATGTCGTTGACATCTCTCCATGCTATGTCTTGCAGGTATCGCGAAAAATATGCCATTGGTATGACCGCCGCGGTAGAAACCGGAAGTCAGTGGACTACCGTTACGCACAGAGCCGACTGATTCGAACCGGAAATCCCCGTGTTGGTAGGCAACGGAGTAGAGCGCCACGCCACGTCACCCGGACGCCCCGACACAACGTCTATGGGTGGAAACGTGGCGTCATCATCTCAGTGACCTCTTCAGCCTCCGCTGGCTGCAGGTGCCCCCACCCTGATAGACAACACAGGGACGTGACCACCCAAACCAGAAGGGTGCAGTGAGGTCCACGGCGGGGTGGGCAGTAAGATCTTACCCACACGCCAGAGGGGCACCAGCAGCATGCAGACCGCCTCAGCTCCCTGCAGACCGCCTCAGCAGCCTGCAGACCGCCTCAGCTCCCTGCAGACCGCCTCAGCAGCATGCAGACCGCCTCAGCTCCCTGCAGACCGCCTCAGCAGCCTGCAGGCCGCCTCAGCTCCCTGCAGACCGCCTCAGCAGCCTGCAGACTGCCTGCAGACCGCCTCAGCAGCCTGCAGACCGCCTCAGCTCCCTGCAGACCGCCTCAGCAGCCTGCAGGCCGCCTCAGCTCCCTGCAGACCGCCTCAGCAGCCTGCAGGCCGCCTCAGCTCCCTGCAGACCGCCTCAGCAGCCTGCAGGTCGCCTCAGCTCCCTGCAGACCGCCTCAGCAGCCTGCAGACCGCCTGCAGACCGCCTCAGCTCCCTGCAGACCGCCTCAGCAGCCTGCAGACTGCCTCAGCAGCCTGCAGACCGCCTCAGCTCCCTGCATGCATGAAGGCCAGCTATGGGGGCAAGCCATCCTGAATATGACTAGGGCATGCCTTTTACTGATAAAACCACAAGTTTTACGTGATTTTTTTTAATAAATTATTATGTTTTACAATAATCTTTACAAATTCAAGTAAAAAAATTAATAAATAAAAAATTAACAATTAAATATTTTTGTGTGACTATCATGATATTTCCTTTTTTTCCTATTAGCCAGGGCGAGGCTCTGCCTCCCCTGACGGCACGAAACCAACGATCGGTTTCATGTGCAGGTTAGCGAGAGCGCTAAGCAGCGTTACCGCGGCGATCCGTGCTACTCACACAGGAGCCATGGAAACAGCCACGTTTCGGGTTTGAGAAACTCGAAAATGCGTAAAGATGAACCATGCCTCGCTCCCGTCGACTGGGGGGCCACCGCAGACAGACACCTCGGTCTATAAGAGCTTGTCCATCTCCATTTGGACTGAACGAGACTCGGACTCGGTCTCCGGGATCGAGTCCGGTTTATTTTTGCAGCCCAAATTCACAAGGTACACCGACACACGACACACATCTGTCTTTGAAACGCAGTCGGAGTGTGTGTCCTCGCCCCACTTCTCGTGCTGTGTGGAAAACCTTACACTCTGTCAGTAGACGGGGAAATGGGGCCTGCCGTGACCTTTGACCCCGCAGCACAGTGGCCTACCTTTATAGGGCCTAGACAGAGTCCCTGTGTGTGTGTGTGTGAGTGTGTGTGTGAGTGTGTGTGTGTGTGTGTGTGTGTGTGTGTGTGTGTGTGTGTGTGTGTGTGTGTGAGTGGGCTGCTGTGTCTAAGGAAGCAATCACTCCAGAACCTCAAGCCCTTCCAAACAACTCACTGGAGCTTTGTTTGTAAAATGTTAGCGTCCCCCCTCCCACACACACACACACACAGACACACACACACACACAGACACACACACACACACACACACACACACACACACAAGGACCTCTTTCTTAGGAGTGTCTCGACCCTATTCTGCTTGTCAGAACGAATAAGTATGTGTTTATGTGTGTGTGTGTGTGTGTGTGTGTGTGTGTGTGTGTGTGTGTGTGTGTGTGTGTGTGTGTGTGTGCGCGTGTGTGTGTGTGTGTCGGGGTTGGGGTGTGCTGCTAGCGTGATGAGGGTTGGAGGGCTGGGCAAGTCGGCTGCTGTTTTGACAGGCATGCCTTGAATACCACGGCAAAGCAGATTTTACTGAGAAGGGGAAACACACAGAATAAAACCAGACATGCAAAACACGCACACACACGTACACACACACACACACACACACACACACACACACACACACACACACACGCACACAGAGCAGAAAGCCTTCTTTCACCCCATCTGACTTCATAGCTTAAACACACACACACCCAGCCACATGCTGTGTGTGCTGGCGGGGCAGATGGCCTCGGTGGGGCTGAGTTAGTCTCAGTCCACATCACTGACCCGGTGGCCCGGTGAGGCAGCTGGTGTCAGAGCCGGCCCAGGGCCCGGGGACTCACGCACCCCGCAGCACACTCTTTCATCAACACAACCTAGTCATTCTCCCTTTCTCTGTGCCGCTGATACTCGTTTGACTCACCCTCACTATGTCTTCTGTCATTATCTCCCCCGCTGTTATTTCCTCCTCCTCCTCCATCTCCTCCTCCTCCTCCTCCTTCTCTTGGTCTATCTTTGTTGGCATCTTCATTGACTATCTGGTTTATAGGACCTCATACTGAGAAGCTGGTGAGACCAAGGAAATATTAATTGAGAGAGAGAGAGAGAGAGAGAGAGAGAGAGATACAATGAGAGACAGAGACTATGAGAGAGACAGAGAGCGAGACAGAGACAGAGAGAGAGAGAGAGCTACAGAGAGAGAGAGACTGGGAGAGAGACAGAGAGTGAGACAGAGAGAGAGAGACGGAGAGAGAGAGAGACTGGGAGAGAGACAGAGAGTGAGACAGAGAGAGAGCGACTGGGAGAGAGAGAGAGTGAGACAGAGAGAGAGAGACTGGGAGAGAGAGAGAGACTGGGATAGAGACAGGGAGTGAGACACAGAGAGAGAGAGAGAGAGAGAGCTACAGAGAGAGAGAGACTGGGAGAGAGCCAGAGCGAAACAGACAGAGAGAGCAAGAGAGAGAGAGAGAGAGACTGGGAGAGAATCAGAGAGCGAGATGGAGACAGAGAGAGAGCTACAGAGAGAGAGACAGAGAGGGAGACAGAGAGAGAGCAACAGAGAGAGAGAGAGAGAGAGAGAGACAGAGAGAGAGCTACAGAGAGAGAGACAGAGAGAGATCTACAGAGAGAGAGAGAGAGACAGAGAGAGAGCTACAGAGAGAGAGACAGAGAGAGAGACAGAGAGAGAGCTACAGAGAGAGAGAGAGAGAGAGACAGAGAGAGCTACAGAGAGAGAGACAGAGAGAGAGACAGAGAGAGAGCTACAGAGAGAGAGACAGAGAGAGAGACAGAGAGAGAGCTACAGAGAGAGAGAGAGAGAGAGAGACAGAGAGAGAGCTACAGAGAGAGAGACAGAGAGAGAGACAGAGACAGAGACAGAGAGAGAGCAGCACCTGGGTTGTTGTTTCTCTGTGATGTGACACGTGTGTGGGTCGGTGTGAGTGCATGTCGTGCGCCCTACTTTACAGAGCCGGTTAGAAAGTCTTCATATGTTGCTCTGTTCCGGTATCTTCTCAGCCCGCTCTGACGATGGCCCACACACGTAAACACACATTCACACTCACACTGCCGTTAGCACCAAGCCACGAGGGGCAGCCCCGCCCATCTGCCCATCTGCCCCGCCCATCTGCCCCGCCCCCACGCCACGGTGGAGCCGGACAGCGTGTCCGTCAGAGGTGTCCGTGGTTTCCGTTCTGCCCCTCGCTCACACCACCCCACCCCCACCCCCATCTGTACCTGACCCCCCTCAAAATAACACGCACACACACACTCCCCCAGGGCAGGCTAACAAGGCTGTGCTATTGCTAATCAAGTGGGTTCAGCTGATTTTCTTGACCTCGTAATGAGGGTTTTGGGCCGAGGCCTCGTGTTGACAATATCAGCCGAGGGTCAGTTCCTTACGAAAATACGGGGAGACGACCCTCGGCGTCCCACCGGGACGTCTGTCTTAAATTCAACATCAGTTGGACATAGATACCTTGTGTGTGTGTGTGTGTGATAAGCGCTGTCAGGGAGATGGGCTCTCGGCAGGGTGTCCGCGTGACAGTGACGGGTCGATGGCCGGCGAGGGCCGCGAGGAGTCCAAGTTGCTCAGATTGCTCAACCTCTATTAGATTTCCTCCCCGTGCAAGGGGCCAAAACACTGATGTCAATGTTGACTTTTACAAGGAGCATCCCTGCCAAGAAGTCTTAGATATGGGAATTTTTCGGGAATAGCGTGGACACACGCTGCAAGCTCGCCGCAAGTGTTTGCTATGCACACGAAGTTAGCCACATACGCACACGCACAGAGTGTGCGTGACTCGCACTCTGAACACGCACTACAGTGAAACACACTCACACAACCAGATGAGCACTATATTGAGAGTCTCATCATACAACATACCCATGCAATTGCTCGCTTGGCCCGCGGCCCACCGGACTCCATCCGCCACAATAGACGGAGCCCGATCCATCCATCCTTTCATCGTTTCAAACAGAACACAAACACACACACACACACACATCCAAACATATGTACACAGACCAACACACACAGCCTCACACACTCTCCGCTCCATCATCTCGTTTCACCGCGATGGGGGGTCTTGGGTGTTCAACAAGCAACCCTCCCAGCCTGGGTTTCCACACGGTTCCACTTCAGGGTCATCTCGTCTGCATACCCTGCAGCACCACAGCCAAGAGCACCGCGAGGCGAGGAAGGCCACATTGCTCCGCTTGTTCAAATGCCCCGGTGTTGTGTACACGGAGTGTGTATAAACATGTTTGTGTACATGGCGTGTTTAGACAGTGGCGCTTGTTTAGCTTGGAAAGCACGTTAGCATCTCATCTGGATTCCTGGGAATGGCTACGCAAGATTCGACCGGGACACAAACTTGCAGAGCTTTTGGGACGGGTTTGCCGTTGGCCTTGACGAGTCTGTCCGAATCAGGTGACCGTACACTGGTGAGCCAAAACATTATGACCACCTGCCTAATGCGCTGTTGGTCCTCCTCGGCATGCTGCCAAATCAGCGCCGACCCACTGAGGCATGGACCCCACAAGACCCCCGAAGGTGTCCTGTGGTACCCGGCAGCAAAACATTAGCAGCAGGTCCTTCAAGTGCTGTAAGTTGCGAGGTGGAGCCGCCGCGGTGGATCGGACCTGTCGGTCCACCACATCCCACAGATGCTCAATTGGATTGAGATGTGGAGAATTTGGTGGCCGGGGCAACACCTTGAACACTAACCCTAACCCTAACCCTAACCCTAACCCTAACCCTTCCTCAAACCATCCCTGAACAATGTGCAGTGTGGGAGGGCCCATCATCCTGCTGAAACAGGCAGGCCGCTGCCATCAGGGAACACCGCTGCCATGAAGGGGGTGTACCTGGTCTGCAACGATGAGTAGGTAGGTGGCATGTGTCAAAGTCCAACAACCACGTGAATGGCCAGACCTAGGGTCCAGGGTCCAGAAAATGGGACTCACTGGACCAGGTGACCTTCTTCCACTACTGCAAGGTCCAGTTCCAATGCTTGTGTGCACATTGGAGGCGCTTTTGGCGGCGGACAGGGGTCATGGACACTGACCCAGGGGTGGGCAGTCTTATCCAGAAAGGGCAATGTGGGTGGAGGTCTGCTATGCAGCCCATGCACAGCAGGGTGCGATATACTGTGTGTTGTGACACATTCCATCAGCAAAAATGTGTTGTGACTTGTACCACAGTAGACCTTCTGTCGGTTCGGACCACGCGGGACAGCCTTTGTTGCCCTCGTGGACTGATGAGTCTTGGGTGCCCAACATGCTGTCGCCGGTTTGTGGTCGGTCCCTTCTCAGACCAGTCAGAAGCCTACTCACCACTGCAGACCGGGAGCACCCCACAAGCCTTGCTGTCCCAGAGAGGCTCTGACCCAGTTGTCTGGCCACAACAGTTTGGCCTTTGCCAAAGTCGCTCAGGTCTTTACTCCTGCCCCCTTTCTGCTGCATCCAGCACCTCGACTACGAGACCTGGTTGTTGGCTCACCATCTAATGTACCCAGACCTTGACATGGGCCCTTGTTTGGAGATGATCGTTATTCAGTTCGCTTGAGAGTGGTCATAATGTTTTGGCTCATCAGTGTATTTCTGCAGTATGGGTTAAAGGTGTATGTCCTCCCCCCCTCCTCCTCCTCTCTCTCTCTCACACACACACACAGATACATAAAAATGGATGTCGGGTCAAAGAGAACACCAATTATACGTGATTTATTTTAGCAAAAATGGATTTAGGCACGGTACGAGGCTTCAGCCGTCAC
>JAJHIY020001840.1:0-26892 GCA_022114975.2 Lampris megalopsis
CACGACAGACGATGTTGATTCAGTTTGTGATGGACTATGAAAGTCTAACCCGCTTGTTAGACTTTTACTAAAAGCATCCAACTGTTTTAAGTGGACCTTGTTGAAGACAGCCCACAAGCTGCGCGGCATCTGCTGAAGTGTACCGAAGCTTTAGAGAGAAGACTTGCTTGACTGCTGACGGTGGACGAAGGCCGCCCTTCTCTTTCGGGTCTCGTGTCGTGACGGGGCGGTTAGGGAAGAGATCGCTGACCGGACACGTGATGTTCCACCAACACAAACAGGGAAAAACAACAAAAAAACAACCCCAACTACACTGCATCTTTTCTCTGTTCCTTAAAATAAGGCGCGTTGCTCGGCCGGCGGCGGGATGGTGTCGCCTGACTCGAGATTCAGAAAGTTTATTTGCAATACAAACACGACAGAACTCTCTTTTATCCGAGTATTGGGTTTAAATGGAAACAGCTGTTTACAGTGTGCAGCTCTCGCTTACTGTCCCTTTTCTTCCATGTCCTTCCCCTTCTGTCCGCGGATGGCTGAGAAGGGGGGGACATGGAAGTAGGGCCGAAAGGTCTTGTTACAGTCACGAAAAGCAACCGGGCCAAGAAACCGATCTGTTTTCCTGTCTGTCTATCCATCTGCTCCGCTCCGTTTAAATACTATCGACGGCACCATTCCGTCCTGGGTACGACGCTGAACTGCAACCGTCAGGTCGTTGGCGACTAAACCGGCACCCCCGCGTCAACCCTTGGGTTGTTGTGAGGAGGGTGTGTGGACACCCAGCAGGACTAAAAACAAAACCTGCCAAAGGGCGGATGAGTTCCTCTGTGAACAAACAGCCATCCATACCTGGAGAGGAGATAGGGACCACCAGGTACTCCCCCTACTGACACACAATGATGACTCAACCAGACTCCTGTTGAGGCATCAGCTGTGATCCTACGACCTCCATAGGTTACGGAACTGATGACGATGATGATGATGATGAGGAGGAGGAGGAGGAGGACAGCACCATTACCGCCTCCCTGTTGATCTGCTGAAACCACTTTGGCCTGCCCAGGGTCTGACTGGCCTACTGGTTTGAAGGAATTCAACAAATTTGACAGGCTTTTTGACGTTCTACCAGGTTCCTCCTCGTTTCTGAGGGTATCCTCACTCAAACCGGCGCAACATGAACTCACATGATGTGCACGAAACTCGCAAGCCTCAGGCGTCACCAGAAATGGGTACTCGAGTCATTGCGACTTGGACTCGAGTCGACTCGAGTCGCTGTTTTGAGGACTTGTGGCTTGACTTGAGAAAAAATAAGACTCAAGACTCAATTGGGACTTGGAAGGTAAAGACTCGGGACTTGACTTGAGACATGATGACTTGAATGATCTGTTCATTTTATGTTTTCAGTTTAAAGATAAAATATATAATGAGTGTCTGTGTAATGACAGTGATGAGTGACCTGACCTCTGTCTTGCTCTTTTTTTAAATTAGATTTAAAATGCATCCAAAATAGGCGAACAAGTGATTTATGAGTAACTTCAACGGGAAATAGAACAGATAACAGATAATATTAAATACTACAACAAAATTATTTACAGATTTTTTTGGGGGGGGGGGATTTTTTCCCCCATTTTCTCCCCAATTGTACTTGGCCAATTACCCCACTCTTCCGAGCCGTCCTGGTTGCTACTCCACCCTCTCTGCTGATCCGGGGAGGGCTACAGACCACCACATGCCTCCTCCCATACATGTGGAGTCGCCGGCCACTTCTTTTCACCTGACAGTGAGGAGTTTCACCAGGGGACGTAGCACGTGGGAGGATCACGCTATTCCCCGCAGTTCCCCCTCCTCCAAACAGGCGCTCCAACCAACCAGAGGAGGCGCTAGTGCAGCAAACAGGACACATACCCACATCCGGCTTCCCACCTGCAGACACGGCCAATTGTGTCTGTAGGGACGCCCCACCAAGCCGGAGGTAACACGGGGACTCGAACCGGAGATCCCCGTGTTGGTAGGCCACCTGGACACCCCTATTTACAGATTTCGATAGTGACAAAGAAGGTGCCGGATCCAATCCGGGACATCCCGGATCCTGTTCCGGCAGGATCCGGCACAAATTAAGCCCCGTCGTGAGGCATGAAGCATCACAGTGTTGCACAGTAGTGAATAATACGTTGCATGGATGCCGTAAATACAACTGCAGATCCTGTTGCAGTCGTTGCTGCACAAGTTCTTGCAGTGTGAGCTCCGACGTGAGCTGGCTGCAGCAGCTAGCTTCCCTGTGAGCTGATGGAATCATGACAGCGTGTCAGGCCCTCAGCCCACCTCCTGTTTTGGAAAGATCCGTGTGGGACAGCACCTGCATCTCGGCTGAGGGCTACAGGGTGTGCTACGTGTGTGTGTGTGTGTGTGTGTGTGTTTTGTTAAGGGGGGGGGGCATACTTGTCCTCACTCTCTAATCACACCAATGAAAGCAGCACATTCTCAGTGGACCTGGGAAGACAGCGATAGCATGTTTACCAAACATACCCGCACCGCAGCGACCCAGAGACTTGGCTTTGTCGCAATGTGCACGGTGTGTGCGTGCATGTGTGTACAGTGTGTGTGTGTGTGTGCGTGTGACTGTCAAGACGGGTAAAACTGCACCGGTCTGAATGGTTCCTACTAGTCTTTCTTGTCATTGTTAGCATATTTTTTTCGAAGGACAGAAAAACACTGACAGGCAGACTGTACTGTAATGAGCATTAGATGCAAAGAACGCACAAATGAAACACAAATCAACCTGTCTGCACTTCAACACTTCAAACTCAAGCCACGAGGCCCACGCTTTAGCGACCAAAGACTAAATCAACTCGCATAACATTGTCTCATTGTCTCGACGCTCAATAGTCCAGGTAGGAAAATCAGAGAAGGTTGAACCGGTTCGACCCTCTCTGATTAAGTGCGACTCTTCCCGAAAATTCACCGACGAGGTAAAACAATCTCGCCTATTTCCGACGAAAACCAACCGGCTTCAAGAATTTATTAATCAAATGACATCATTCCGGCGCCGGCGGATGAATTCGCCGTATGTTCCAGTTGTTCCCAGTCATTTTAAGAAGCTCCTCGAGACAGGTGAAAACTGTTTTGAACATTTTTCCAAGATGAAGTAAAGGTCAAAAAAACCAACTAAATGGCCAAAAAAACCAATTGCAGTGAAAAAGAAGAAGAGACGTTACGGCAAACTTTGGTGGTGTTTTCTCAGTGGCTTTAAGAAGACGAAGGAAGACGACGCCCCCCCCCCCCCCCCAGGATTTTATGAGTGAGACAGTTGTTAAGACGGAGGAGATTTGTTTGCAGGGAATTTGCAAGAGGAAGCCATGGTGAGAGACAGAAGGTGCCGGCCGACCTCCTGGTCATTGGTGAGGTGCTAAAAGAGCGACCTGCCTTCCTGTTTGGCTGTGTGGATAAACAAAAGGAGGGCTTCTCACAGCCCCGTTAACTACAGACCTCCTACCCTCCGTGTGTGTGTGTGTGTGTGTGCGTGTGTGTGTACTGCCACACCCCTATTCACCTAAGAGGCCCTGAGGCCGGGGCAGGCAGAGGGAACTGGGGTAGGAGTCTATCTGAGATACTACGAATCAGAACAAGAGTTTGTGTCTGCACTCACGTAGTCTACCAGTGTGTATCTGAATGAGTCGTCTCAACATATCTGCATGTGTGACTTCTTGGAACGGCTGAGACGACGCAGGAAACCAGCAGTTGCCGCCAGTACAGTGGGTTGTTGCATGTCGGTCGCTGTCATGTTGTTGTTCCATTGTCTTTATTTCGCCTCACTTCACCATTTAGCACCCACTTCTCTCTCTCTCTCTCTCGCTCATGTTTCATTCTCTCCTTTCCCACTTCTTTTTCTTCCCTTCCTTTTTGGCTTTTGTCATCTGTGTTTTGCCAGAGGAAAGGCTAAGACCGGCAGCTCGTGTTTCCCTGGAAAAATTTAATTTGTCCTTGGCGTGGTCTTATATATAAACCACAGCAAAGGTTTCATAGATGAAATTTAAAAAGGGGGTAGATCGGAGCCATTTCCCTTTTAGCCAAGGTTGACCTTTGACCGCTCTCTTTACAAGAGTCAACGGGATGAAGCGGGCAGCGAGAGCATTTTTTAATTTCACCGACTGACTGGATTTACCAATAATGACTTGCAGTGAGTGGACCGGCAGAACAAGATGCGTTTCACAGATCAACACAACTATAAGCCGCCATTTGTAAAGGGTGCAACGGCCACCATCTTCCAATATCTCTGAGGTACCAGGAAAAGAAACCAAAAAAACTGAAAGTCACGTATATTTCTCTCCATGTACTTATAACTTACATAACTGTAGCGAATTCGGGGGGTAGCCGGGAAGCGAACCCGGGTCTCCCGCACCACGGGCGACTATGTTAACCAGTCCACTAAAGGGTCCGACCCGTTAGCCAAGAGCTAGCGAGTCCAGTTATCCGTGGTCGTTACACTACCCCCTCCTTTGGGAAGCACGTCCCCGTGCTTCGGCATACCGGCTCCCTCGCGCCTCTGGGCGCATGCGTTTCTGATGACCTCATGGTCTCACCATTCCACTTCTGACACCAATGTATCGAATTCAAGGGGCAGCCGGGAAGTGCTGCAGCTGGGACGCGAACCCGGGTCGCCTGCACCACGGGCGACTGCGCTAACCAGTCGACTAAAGGGTCCGACCCGTTAGCAAAGGGCTAGCGAGTCTAGTTATCCATGGTGGTTACATAACCATTAATAGCTAGGTTTCCGGGGTATAGGGATAGTTTGGTTTCCGGGGTATTTACTAGTGTCCCACTTACATAGAGTCAGAGAAACTCGTGGATACCTTTTTTTGAAGTCTATGTGTGCAGTTTAAAGGTATGTTGAACGGCTAGTTTAGCCTAGCTTAGCTCGATTGTGGGACGTCTACCAGGATCATTAGAAGCTCCTCCCAGAAAAAGGGAAGTACAACTTCTCTGAAGCCAATCGTTAATACTTTTTAGTTGTTAGTCTAGCGTGAATTTTTCTGAACCATCATCTTCATAAGTACATGACAAATCCTAAAAAATAGGTTATAGGAGCGTATCCATATTCTTCCACCACAAAAGATGGATATTACGTTTTTTCTGACTCCAGGTATTTCACAGACTATAAGTCACTGTCGTTTTACTTTTCTGGCTGGTCCTGCAACATATGTTCCGAAGCTATTTATAATATAAGCTTGTTGGATGAATACGCTGTATTCTATCTAAGGCCACTAGATAGCACTGTTCCTCACAACAATGTGGGTTTTTTTTGTTAAGTGCGACTTATACTCCAGTGCAACATTTACTCTGGGAAATATGGTAGTAAATACCCCGCAAACTGAACAATCCTTTTGAGTTTCACTTATTTTGTTATAACTCGTGCATTAATTGTATATTATACTATGGTCACTGAGAATACTGGTCTCTGATTGGCTGCAGGGTGTGCACGAAAACCGTATAATACGCACGTAGTTCAGCTCAAGTTTAATCGCTGTTTTAAATTCCTATGCTGTAACCATAGCAACACACTGAACCAGTAGCATGAGCAGTAAACATTCAAAGCTTTAGCTTAATGGCTAGCTCTTGCTTCACAACCTTTTATTTCCGAGTCCAAAAACATTTAATTTAAAAAATGCTTTGATTTTAATTTTTTTTTGCAAGTGGCCATGGCAGGATCCATTCCAGTGTGCGTTAAAGGATGCTAATATATGGTGCGGCGTCAAAGAACCACCCCGGCTGCACTATTTCACTATAACGTGCATACGACAGGGCTGGTGGTGCGAGGCTGCAGAGCTCTCTGCCGTTCGATGTGACATGTTGGGTACGAAGTTGACGAGACACAGGTCGGGAGAGCGAGGGGGCAAGAAGAGCTGAGCCCTATGAAACCGGGAATACACGGCGGCTCAAGGCAAAGGAGGGGCGTTTGACCTTTATCTGACCTCCATCAAGAACAACCTCTTATTTGTAGCAGCAAGACAAGAGGCAAAACGCTTCCCAGTGGGCCTCGGCAGCTGAGGTTGCTCTAGAGTTCAGCGCTCACAGGTGTGAACGGCTCTTCCTCAGGATCTGTTGCGCAATCGATTGTGTTTTCCTTGTTGAATCCGTTTGTCCAAGGGGCAGTGCGACCACAGCTGTGGTAAACCACATAAGATACACTTGTAAACACACACACACACACACACACACACACACACAAATCTTCAGTTGAGTGTTAAAAGTAGATTCTGCAGAACTGCTGCCAACTTCAGCCCACGTCAGCTACGCGTTCCTGAGACCGGCATGTTTTTATTTGACGTAAAACGCTCTCCGAGACTCGCAGGTTGACGAAACCTTTCAGTGTCTTGCTTCATACATTGTTTCATGTCACTATTATTCAAACAGCAACAGGTTTGTTGATGCATTTTTTTTGAGTGCGCCTGGTGTCCTTGGTGATAAAAATCTTTACAACAACAAATACCGGCTCGTAAATCAGACAGACGGAAAACAGAGCCAGAGGAGGAACAGCAACAACCACAACAGGTGTTAAGAGGAAACCATTTGTCTTCCTGTGAGGGTGGTTTTGCTGGCTGTGAGTGAGTGTGTGTGTGCGTGTGTGTGGTATGTGTATGTGTGTGTGTCTGCATGTGCATGTGTGTTTGTGGTGTGTATGTATGTGTGTGTGTGTATGTGAATGCATATCTATGTGTGTGTGTGTGTGTCTGCATGTGTGTTTGTGGTGTGTTTGTGTGTGCATGCATGCATATCAATGTGTGTGTCTGCATGTGAGTTTAGGGTGTGTGTGTGTCTGCATTTGTGTTTGCAGTGTGTTTTTGATGTGTGTGTGTGTGTGTGTGTGTGTGTGTGTGTGTGTGTGTATACATGCATGCATATCTGTGTGTGTGTGTCTGCATGTGTGTTTGTGATGTGTGTGTGTATATATATATATACATGCATGCATATCTATATGTGTGTGTGTGTGTGTGTCTGCATGTGTGTTTGTGATGTGTGTGTGTGTGTATATATACAAACCCAATTGTCATTAAAAACCTGTGTCTGTATCCCTTACCATTCAAAACTTGACAGTTTGACTTTGGTCAGGGCAGACCGACAACTCTGTATTGCAGGGGAGGTATTGTAGTGGAGGGTGAACACAACTCTGTATTGCACGGGAGGGTGAACACAACTCTATTGCACGGGAGGGTGAACACAACTCTATTGTAGGGGAGGGAGAACACAACTCTGTATTGCAGGGGGGGGTGAACACAACTCTGTATTGCAGGGGAGGGTGAACACAACTCTGTATTGCAGGGGAGGGTGAACACAACTCTGTATTGCACGGGGAGGGTGAACACAACTCTGTATTGCAGGGGAGGGTGAACACAACTCTGTATTGCACGGGGAGGGTGAACACAACTCTGTATTGCACGGGAGGGAGAACACAACTCTGTATTGCAGGGGAAGGTGAACACAACTCTATTGTAGGGGAGGGTGAACACAACCGCAAAGTGCCGAGCGACGCCGCGGTGGCAGATTATCGTACGCTGTGCGTGCGTTGTGCGTCCCGCGGTGGAAGGGACTCGACCCTACTTCCAGCGAGTACAGCGGAGCTGAGAAAACAATTGCACCACTGATTCTAAATGGCCGCCAGCCAAGCGTCTCAGACACCTGGGCCCGGGCCGAGCGGCGCTCCCCGTCACAGGGAGAGGCATGCCGATCTGGAGGTCGCGGGCAGTCAAACGCAACTGTGACGGGAAAGTTCAGATGGTCTGATAGGGCTGCGGCGGATCATGTTGGAAACGCCGGCGCTCGGTGTTTCAGGAGGCCCGGACGGCCTCGCCGGGACGGAGGTGTTGTGAAATGATGGCGTTTCTCATAAGGGGAGGGGATTTCTACACACGCTGGATCCACATAAAGGGAAACCGTCCCGGTTTTTCCACATGATCTACACATACTTCTGGCGAAGGGATATCGCCGCAGCAGCAGACAGACCACCGAGCGGTCTTCGGCGGGTCTCTAACAGTGTGATGACATCACTGAAGGACAACTGCTGAATCGGAAAACTGACTTCCTGGTTTGCGATCAGGCTGCGACGTATAAGAAAATCCCCGTTTTCAAACTTCCCACCAGCTTCCACCATTACATTTCAAACTTTATTCCTGACACTTGTCTGCTGTCTCCTAGTCTGGATAGGGACCTCGATTTACGGGTCAAACTCTCCTCTGCTGCCTCCGCAGAAAAAGAGGAGGTTGCACCCTGACATATATAAAAAACCAGGTTAGCGTTAAAAACCCTGAAGGCCGTCAGCTTCTCAGCCGGGCTCAAAGTAAGACCTCGATTTGACTCGCCGTGTGCAACAGCGTGCAATAAATCCTCTGGGTCTTTTTCCTGTCAGGGCTTGATTGTAAGAGAAGAGAGGGAGAGCGAGAGAGAGGGAGACAGAGAGACGGGGGTGGGGGGTGGTGGGGGGGGGTAAGAGCAGCATCGTACCTTCTTTGGGGTGTGAGCAGGCCGTTCTTTGACACAACGCAGAGCGATTACAGTATCGAATGTTGCTTCTGTTTGGAGGGCGGCAGGGGCGAGGGGGAGCAGGAGGAGAGAGCTGATGGCAATCTGGGCTGGGTATAAGGTGGGGTGAGGTGGGGGCTGTTAGGGAGTTGAGGGTTGAAAATAGTGAGGAAACCAGATGTCACTTCGGGCAGGTATCCTGTCATGGCGGGGGTGGAGGGGGGGGTGACTTTAACAAGCTTCTAGCTCCGAGCTGACAGCTGAGTCCACATCTTTGCTAGCACACACACACACACACACACACACACACACACACACACACACACACGCACGCACGCACAAAGTTTCAATTCCCAGGAATGCAATTAAAGTCAGTGCTGCAGGTAGTCGGACCCTCCTGGAGTGAAGCATCCCTCACCCCCTCATCATCCCTCCCTCCTACTCACACACAGACAGACAGCGAGTCAGGTAGTCAGTCAGTCGTGCCGTCTGAAAAGTACCGAGAAAGACCGTTAGCTTATACCGTTAGCGAGTCAGTCAGACAGACAGTCAGTGTTTAGTCTGTTGATCAGACAGACAGTAAATCAGTCAACATTCAGTCACTTGGAAGATCTGATGTGTCTGTCTGTGTCTTCCTGTAGAAACTGAATTTAAAGATTTAAAGACTGAAACTTCAATCGGATGGGTGCAGCATCAGCAGCGATGAAGATGTTGTACCGGACCGTTGTGGTGAAGAGGGAGCTGAGCCGGGAGGCAAAGCTCTCAATTGACCAGCCAATCTTCGTTCCAACCCTCACCTATGGTCATGAGCTTTGGGTAGCAATTGAAAGGGTGAGTTCGCGGATACAAGCGGCTGAAATGAGTTTCCTCCGTAGGGTGTCTGGGCTCAGCCTTAGAGATAGGGTGAGGAGCTCAGAGATCCGGAGGGAGCTCGGAGTAGAGCCGCTGCTCCTTCGCGTCGACAGGAGCCAGTGGAGGTGGTTCGGGCATCTGATTAGGATGCCTCCTGGGCGCCTTCCTTTGGAGGTTTTCTGGGAACGTCCAACCGGGAGGAGACCCCGGGGTAGACCCAGAACTCGCTGGAGGGACTACATGTCCAATCTGGCCTGGGAACGCCTTGGGATCCCCCAGGAGGAGCTGGAGGGCGTTGCTGGGGAGAGGGATGTCTGGAGTGCCCTACTTAGCTTGCTGCCACTGCGACCCGACCCCGGAGAAGCGGCGGATGATGAGACGAGAGGAAGATTGACATTTAAAGAAGTTTTCTGTTTAAAGGAGAAGCTGGTAGATGATCCAAGATGTAAACTTAGTTCTCTGGTACAGTGCCTCTCGTAAGGAGTTAAAGCACGATGCTGATTACAGTAAATAGAGGAGCGGGGGAGAAAGAGAATGAAACTACACAACTCTTTTGAGTGGCCTCCATTACTATTAAGCCCGTTATGGCATTTTACAGTGGTGTCCTTAACCCAAGCACACTCTCTCTGGAAGTGTTGGCTTGACAAGTGACTGACCGCCGCTGTACGGAGCCAACACTCCCTCAGACTGACCAGACCAAGGCAGGGGCAACACTTTCTGCCCCCATGTCAGGAGCTTTTCAAACAGGGGAGAGGCGTTGGGTCCCTTGTAGAACCAAGATGAGATTTTCATTGGTCACAGTACAAAGAAAGCAATAGGAAGATAAAGAACATTCTACACACATTAATATTTCATAATGTTTATGGTTGGGTAAAAGCATATCCCTAGAGGCGATGTGAATTCGTAGAGCCTCTGGGAGCCCCCCGTAATAAATTAAGACATGAAAAAGTCTACGGTGGGAAAACGCTTAAGGCTCTAGTTTCCTCGTAGGGGTGTAGTGGTACACGTACGTACTCGTACTGAAGATTGTCAGTGTGGGTCTTTCGGTTCGGCACGCATGTGTAGAGAGTGAATGCAGCATTGCTTTAACCACTGTGCGTGTGCAGAGTTTTTGTGTGTTTGAAATTCATTTAAAACTCATAGTGCAACAACCACAGATAACTAGACTCGCTAGCCCTTGGCTAACGGGTCAGACCCTTTAGTCGACTGGTTAATATAGTCACCCAGACCCGGGTTCGCGTCCCGGCTGCGGCGGTTCCTGGCTGCGGCGGTTCCTGGCTGCCCCCTGAATTTGCTAAATTGGTGTCAGAAGTGGGATGGTGAGACCGTGAGGCCATCAGAAGCCCGTGCACCTAGAGGCGTGAGGAAGCTGATATGCTGAAGCACAAGGACAGGGGTAGTGTAATTATTTTATTATATTTTTCCCACGGTACTGCGCGAATGACGCCGTGGGCTACGCATCTCAAATTGTGGTCACTCGCTCACGGATGTGCTCGCAACTCGCATCAGCTGTGCCGTGAGTCTGGACGGTTTTGTGCTTATTTATTAATTTATCTTCATTATACCCCACTCTTCCGAGCCGGTCGCCTCTCCACCCCGCCTGGCGATCCGGGGAGGGCTGCAGACTACCACTTGCCTCCTCCCATTCATGTGGAGTCGCCAGCCGCTTCTTTTCACCTGACAGTGAGGAGTTTCACCAGGGGGACGTAGCACATGGGAGACGTAGCACATGGGAGAATCAAGCTACCCCACCCCCAAACAGGCACCCCGACCAACCAGGGGAGGCGCTAGTGCAGCGACCAGGACACACACATACTCACATCCGGCTTCCCACCCATAGACACGGCCAATTGTGTCTGTAGGGACGCCTGACCAAACCGGAGGTAACATGGGGATTCGAACCGGCGAGCCCTGTGTTGGTAGGCAACGGAATAGACCGCCACGCTACCCGGACGCCCCTCGTTTATTTATCTGAGAGAATATTTATGATGCACAGTCCCAATGTCAAGCTGAAAGCTGAAGGAAACTGTCAGTAATTATTATTATTATTATTATTATTATTACTACGTGTGCGTTAGTGCTACTACAGCCCTTAAGAGTCACAACACACTGATCGTTTCAGTTCACGTATGCACATGTGTGTATGTGGGTGTGTGTTTGGATGAAAGTGGGGGGTGCACGGTACTTAATATACATCATAAAACCCTGTGTACTGTGTAGCCTTGTTATATATGGTCCAGTGTATTGTGGGTAAAACCCAGACTCGACTCTGTGTGATCGTCTGGACTCCAGCTTGTTTTGAAGTTTCGGGGGGTTTTCAGAGTTGACAACGCGGCAAGTGACGACAAACCTCCATTCCAAAGCCGAGTCTCTTTCACAAACACCCCGACGTCAAACGCAACACCTGATAGCGAGGGATTGATTTTCAACGCATACTTCCTCCAGGTGTACCAGCCGCCTCTTCTTTTTTTTTTCTCTTAAAGGTGGGGGCACCTTCTGGGAGGGTGGGGAGGGGGTGGGGTGTCAGGGAGAGGGCTCCTACCTCCAGGATATGAGGTGGACGAGGATAATGGATAGTAAGCTCCTCTGTGAGAGGCTGGTAAAGACGAGCCAACATCTCGACACCTCGACAACACACTAAATAATCCTCACAGCATGCTGCAAGCGCAAGCCGGCGTTTGTGTGTTTGTGTGTGTCGTCTCTAAATGTCTGTCTCGTGCCAA
Source organism: Lampris megalopsis (assembly GCA_022114975.2). Lineage (NCBI taxonomy): Eukaryota > Metazoa > Chordata > Actinopteri > Lampriformes > Lampridae > Lampris > Lampris megalopsis. The sequence continues at coordinate 12,084 of JAJHIY020001840.1, forward strand.
AATCAAAACCTCTCCGGCCAAACAATCTTGTCTCCTGCAATTTCTGACACGGCCAAATGGACAAAAACAAGATCTTACAAATACGCAGCAGTGTTTACTAACATGTCACACAGACGGCAGCAACGGCTCGGCGGTGAGATCCGTGTTTTCACAGCCTGCCAAGCCACGACATGCTAGCTGCTCTGCAGGCTTGTCAGAAGGCCAGGCTGACATTTCTACAATGTCTGTAATCTGAGCAGCCGAGCTAAAATATACAACAGATAATCACAGCGCAGGAGGAATGATACGGTGTGTGTCTTGCGTGCAAGTATTAGTGCGTCACAATGTTCTCTGTGCTGTGTGCACCCTCACCGGCTGGGGTCAAACATTTTCCCTTACCAAGAGTAAGGGACAGAGAGACAGAGAGACAGAGAATAAGGGACAGACAGAGAGAGACAGAGAGAGGAGAGAGACAGAGCAAGACAGAGAGAGCGACAGAAAGAGTAAGGGAGAGAGAGAATGGAGACAGACAGACAGACAGAGAGACATAGAGAGAGAGTAAGGGACAGACAGACAGAGAGAGAGACACAGAGAGACACACACACAGACACACACACATACACAGAGTAAGGGACAGACATAGAGAGAGACAGACAGAGAGAGAGAGAGAGAGTAAGGGACAGACAGACAGAGAGACACAAACACAGAGAGAGAGAGAGAGAGTGAGAGAGGAAGAGAAAGTAAAGGACAGAGACAGAGAGAGAGAGAGAGAGAGAGAGAGAGAGAGAGAGAGAGAGAGAGAGAGAGAGAGAGAGAGAGAGAGAGAGTAAGGGACAGACAGACAGACAGACAGACAGACAGACAGAGAGAGAGACAGAGAGAGAGAGAGAGTAATGGACAGAGAGAGAGAGAGAGAGACAGAGAGAGTAAGGGACAGACAGACAGAGAGAGAGAGAGAGAGAGAGAGAGAGAGAGAGAGAGAGAGAGAGAGAGAGAGAGTAAGGGACAGACAGACAGACAGAGAGAGAGAGAGAGAGAGAGAGAGAGTAAGGGACAGACAGACAGACAGAGAGAGAGAGAGAGAGAGAGAGAGAGAGTAATGGACAGAGAGAGAGAGAGAGACAGAGAGAGTAAGGGACAGACAGAGAGAGAGAGAGAGAAAGAGAGAGAGAGAGAGAGAGGGAGAGGGTGTACAGAGGGCTTTAATTGCATTGTCTCATAAAAATGTGCCCTGTTATGTGCTAAACACGGTGCATATAGAAGTTAAAATGACTCTACATGTATTGTTATATAAAAGATGAGCCAAGACCTTCACAGAGTTCTCACTCTTTTTAGGAAATTTCCAGGACGTTTGCTTGGATATACATGACATTCACTGTTGACAGAAGGTCTCGTAACTCAGTATAGATCACTTAGCTGCTCACTGATCATAACGCCAAACTTCATAAGGCACATCTCAGCAGATAACCATTTGCGACCCCCCCCCTTTTTTTCTCCCCAATTGTACTTGGCCAATTACCCCACTCTTCCACAATTATTCCACTGCTCCACCCCCTCTGCCGTACCACATGCCTCCTCCCATACATGTGGAGTCGCCAGCTACTTCTTTTCACCTGACAGTGAGGAGTTTCCCCAGGAGGACGTAGTGCGTGGGAGGATCACACTATTCACCCCCAGTTCCCCCTCCCCCCGTGCTAGTGCAGCGACCAGGACACATACCCACATCTGGCTTCCCACTCGCAGACACGGCCAGTTGTGTCTGTAGGGACGCCCGGCCAAGCCGGAGGTAACACGGGGATCTGAACCGCCGATCCCTGTGTTGGTAGGCATAGAATAGACCGCCACGCCACCCGGACGCCCAACCATTTGTGATCTTGGCTAAAAATTACACTAAATATATGCCACCTCAGCTGGTAATAATACATTTTAGAAACACAACTTTAAATAATAATTTTCCATGTCCTCAACAATATCCGCAGGGCAATTTATTAATCACACCCTCTTGTTGGTGTTCTTCATGACTGGAAAACCAGTTTATAAATTTCCAGTACACACAGACACCCTGTGTCAGCACCCCAAAATAATTTATTTGCAAAAGGCTTAGGTTTTTATTGCCACAACGACACATTTTGTGGTGACACAAAGGAGTTTCTGAGCTATAGTTTAACAATCTAAGCACATGGTCTAAAGCGCATGGTGCAAGTGCATTTCGAGCGCGTCCCAATCCACTTTTGCTAGTTTAGCAGCGGATAATTTGAGTGCAAACTAAGGCGCATGGTTCAGCGGGGTTGTACTGAGTCGCTTCATTAATCGTAGGTGTGTTTTGGGCATAACATGAAATAGACCGGGTGGCGCAGTGGTTAGCGCGGTCGCCTCACAACAAGAAGGTCCTGGGTTTGAGCCCTGGGGTAGTACAACCTTGGGGATCGTCCCGGGTCAGGGTATCTTTCGTTGGTAATGTTTGTTCGCATGTTAAACAGCTTTTGTGGCCCGCACAACAACCATGGCTTTTAATTGGGTCAACTCGAAAGTTGGACGTTCCTGTAAAAAAGGGGCTTGTTTTGTCCGCGACGTCCAGATGCTTCCTGCACACAGTGCAAAACATTTTTGACGCAGTCTCCTCATCGCTATCGTCCTTGCCCTCGGTGGATAGCCATTTGAAAGTGTTTGACCAGTGCGTTTGATAGCTTTTGTTCTAGTCAGAGGAATTGCTGGTGCTTGCACGGGGACCCTCGTCGGCTGCGTCAGGTCTCGATACATTAAATCCATATCTCAAAAGCAAATACATGCCTCCTTTAGCTTCGCCGCGACGCCGTGATGCAACTAACGTAAATTAGTTGGCTAAATAGACTAAAACAACGTTAACGATATGTTTTAATTTTACTTCCATCTAAAATATGTCGATAGCTATCCAGACTATCTAACATTAGCTAACGTTGCTGCTTTGCTAGCTAGTTAATTTTAGCTAACAGGTAACCAATGTGGTTGTTGTAACAATAGGAACTATTGTTAGGAACCATTGTTTAGTTCCTTGTTTACACAGGGGTCGTTTATGTTGTTGCACCTGGAATAACAGACCGAGCATGATGCATAACCTTACGTGCCGAAGTTATTATTAAAGTTTATAGCCCAGTGGGGTTGAAACGAGTTGTAAAGTCTCATTAGTAGAAGGAAACAACACACTTTAACAGTTGTTAGCTAACATTAGCTCGCTAGTTAACGTTGCTGCGCTAGTTAATTTAGCTAACAGCTAGCTAACCAATGTGGTTATGTTCACTAGCTATTCTAATAAATCAACTACCTCAGCTACCAGTACATTAGTAAACTCTACTAATTAGCCAGCTAACGCAATTTAGCACTTACAAATTGCCATAACTTGTGGAAGTTCTCCGTAGGGTCGCTGTGGTAGATTCCACTGTACGGGGTAATAATTCATGAGACCTCAGCTCGCAGACGTCCAGCAGCACAGACGCGAGTGTGTGTGCACCAGTGATAAGCAACAGTAGCGATCCCGCCAGAAATTCAAGAACCAATTGGAATGTCTAATATTGCATTTTAAAAATAAACCGCAAATTAAGATTTTATTTTGGTATTTACAGCCAATGGTGAGCCGACATGATTTTTTAGTCAACAGAGGAGGAAAAAAAAGTTGTAGACAGTTTAATGTTAGTCACTTGTCCACCGGGCTTTTAAGTATTAACAAGTGGTAGCCCGGGCACTTAATCTGCATGTCCCGGGTGCCCGGGCTACCGATTTCTCCACCCCTGGTGTGTGTGTGTCTCACCCCTGTGATGGCCTAGCGGCCTGTCCAGGGTGTCTCCCCGCCTGCCGCCCAATGACTGCTGAGATAGGGTCCAGCATCACCGTGACCCTGAGAGCAGGATAAGCGGTTCGGACAATGGATGGATGAAATGAACCAATCAGAGTCATCTCTCATCCCCTGTAAAAGCCAGGTGTGCTTGCACCTTGGTGTGCCGCTATCATAATGGCGGATTTGCCAAGTAGTAGGAAAGAACGCGTTGTGCACCTGCCTATGTAGGTGCATATTACTATGTTATTAATGCACCCTTAAAATAACACTAAAATACTGCGGCATTGACTTAAGACCAGGTTTTTTGTTGGTCAATCGCTTTCTGCTGCCTCAGCATAGCAGTGCACCAACAATACACCTGACCACACCTCAGTTTAAGACCACCACGCCCATGGGCACTCAGATGGGCGAAAGTACATTTGTTACTTAAACAACACGGGCGCTGGACGGGAGAATGACAACCGCGTCGGTCTGAAACTAGCAAAGACGCTTGCATTGCGCTTGGCGCCACTTTGCACCAGGTGTAAGATAGAGCCCTCTGCCTGTTCGATGGCGGTACTTTGAGGGAAAGTGGAGACATCGATGAAAGATAAATTTTATTTGCACTTAAGCTGCTTTCAAACATCCATTCTGTAATATTGTCAGAATTATTTTTTTTCTGGCGCCAGCGGTGGGTTTCCCTGTTCCCACATACAGCTTCGATCAGTCAGATTGACAGGTAGCATTTAGTCACACAAAATGATGTTGTTTTCTGTCTCGTTCCCTGCTTGTGTAGGATGTCTTTATATCATAAACTACATCTCTAATGAGATTTTTGCATTTGTTTACTTATTATTTATTTATTCTTGATTATCTGTACCATTATAATGTACAGTTACATGTTATTATCATTGACAAACAACTGTTCCACACAGCTGACTCTTGATTTCATCCTGCACGAACCGAAAGAAGCTCTCTTAAATTGAGGTCGTCCATTTTCCAGATATCTTAAATATACTCCTACTTTTACTGGTTTAAAAATAAATCTCACACTTCATCTGCCGTGAACCAACTGCAGATCCATTCCTTGTAACTGATTCGCTTGCTCCTGTTAAAGAGTCTTAATGCAGCAATCTGGCGACTTTTCTTCACACTTGTTGTTTGGTAATGTTCCCTAAATTATGCTCGGTCGCGCGTCAGAAAACTGCCGATCCACATTTTACGGATTATTGACTCTGGCTCGCGTTCACACAAGTCCGACACGTAAAACTGATTAAAGATCTATGGGTTCGTCAGCATGTCTGAATCTTGAGAGGTTCCGGATAAGGGCTCCACTCCACACCTTTGGATTTGAATGTAAAAAAATACCTACCTCAGCTCCAGAGTACTTGTTGGTTCGAGCCACCAGGTTGTCCAGACACACGTCCTCATCCACTGGCATGTTGCGGAGCTGAAGGGAAAAGATCGCCCTTCGTGTTGGAGCGTCAGGGAGCGGAACGTAGATGATTCGATCGAGGCGACCAGGACGCATGAGAGCCTGTGGAACATGGAAGGAAGAATGCAGGAAGAATGGATTTACACACATGAAATGAATTTATCCATTACCTTTAGCCAGGCTGCCTGACAGTGGTTGTATTCACTGTTATTTGGTAAATCACTTCATGATGAATCTTCATTTTAAAGATCTATAAAAATAAATGTCCCTTGTTTGGACAAGTATTTAATGAATACAATCATTAGTTAGGGAACAAAACATGCAAACTAGAGTACACTTAGATCTCTGCCGGGCGTATGGCTCTCCCAAGATTCAAGATTCAATCATTTATTGCCATATCAACTTTACAGCTGATTTGGCATTTGTTACAGTGTGCTCAAGGATAACAACAGTAAACATATAACTACACAACACATACAAGGAGTGTTCACAAAAACACTGTTACAATTATAATTCAGTTAATACAACCATATTTCCCACGCCCTTAAAGTGACAAATTAAAGTGCATGTGCTTAAGGAGACTATACTTGTACAATCAGAGAAGCATTTAGGATGCGGACTGCAGCAGGGGAAGTGCTATTGTGGAAGTGAGATGTTCTGCTCTTAATACCGCGGAGTCTTTTACCCGAGGAAAGATGATAGAATAAGGGATCGGCCGGGTGTGAGGAGTCCTTCAAAATTTTAAAACCATTCCGCTGAACGCGTATATGATATAATTCCCGAAATGGTGGGGAGTTCACAGCCAATTATTTTGAAGCTGTGCACACAACTCTGTCCAACAGATTTTTTCTCATGGGCTGCAGAACTGCTATACCATACAGTTATTTAGAAAGTCAGCACACTATTACAGCTCTGTAGAACTGTAACATTGCAACCCTTGATACTCCAAATTTCCTAAGATGCCTTAGAAAGAATAGTCGTTGATGAGCTTTCTTCTGGATGGTGGTGAAGTTGTCCTCCCATTTCAGGGAGGAGGAGATTGTAGTCCCAAGGAATTTGAAATAATCCACTCCCTCTACCACTTGGTTAATAGCCAGTAGTAGTAGCTCTCCTTGATTTTTATGGAAGTCAACCACAAGTACTTTAGTTTTGTGAATGTTCAGTTCCAGATTGTTATTGCTACATCAGTTGACAAGAGAGGAGACCTCCTTTCTATAAGTTGCCTCATCATTACAGGAAATCAGCCCCACCAGCGTTGTATCATCAGCAAACTTGGGCATTTTTACAGTGTCAGAGTTTGATTTATAGTCATTGGTACATAATGAGTAGAGCAGAGGTGAGAGGACACACCTCCGAGGGGCACCTGTGCTAATGGTCAATGAGTCTGAAAATCTATTGTTGACCTTGACAACCTGTGTCCTGCCCAGTAAGAAGTCCAAGACCCAGATGTCTTGATGCATGCTCAATAATCCAGGTAAGGAAATCCCAGAAAGTTGAATCAGTTCATCTGGACACAACGTTTAGTGGGAGAAACGGCATCAACGGCAGACAGAGAGATGGACGCCAGACACACGCCGGTGAGGTCGAGTAATGGGTGAAGAATCTGTCTGACAGACAACTCACCCAAGCGGAGAAAGACATCCTTGCTAAGGGGCTTAATTTTGCTGTCACACCGAGGCAAGTCCCACGAGTGGAACTGACCACAACCATGGAATCAGCAATCCGTAACAACATCATGGATCCAGAAGTGGAGCAACTGCCGATGAAACTTTCAGCCTACCTCAGAAATACAAAGCCGCCGCCGACCAACATCAATAGAGACAAGAGGAATGCACTCATGACTCTCAGTAAGGACAATAACATCAGAATCCTTCTGGCTGGCAAAAGCAGATGCACTGTTTCATTAAACTAGACAGACTATCATGAGAAAGTTAGGACGTTACTCAGCAACATAAATACTTAGGAGCCCCTAACATGAGATCCAGGCAGTGGTTATAAGGAAAAAGGTGATAGATTGTCTGAAGCCGTTACAACAAGATAATGCTATTGACAGAATTTTGTACCACAGATTACACCCGGGGGAGGCATCTAGTCTGTATGTTTTACCTAAGATACATAAACAAGATGTGCCATTACCGCCTATTGTTAGTATGACTGAATCAGTGACCTATAACATCTTGAAGTTGTTGTTACTAAACACAGTCACTGTCTTGGATGGAGCGCACACAGTTTCTGAGAAATGGAATTAACACATAATAGTACTGGTGTACTCGTCTAAATCATGGCGTGACTCCTTAAAGACAGACCAGTCTGTAATAGCTAAACAGTCATTGAGCCTCTCCATATCCAGGGGAGACCGTTGTTTCACCACCCTAGTATACCTCCCCTTCTCCGGTGCTCAAACTTGGCAACAAACCAAACTTTTTTGCCTAGTGGGAGAAGGGACACACACACACAGAAAAACCAGTGCTTTTCCTGACATTATAACACTTCCGCGCTGTGCCAAAATTGATTGATCAGGAAATATGGGGAAAAAACGTTTTAACATGCAGTGCTCAAGCTAAGAAATCTACCAAATAAAAACGTTTTGCCTGTCAGTCTGTAGATACCCAGCCTCCTAGGCGGACCCTCACACGAATCCGACCACGTCTGACATAAAATGGCAGATCAGCCTATCATTATTTCAAAGACCTTATTAAAAATCTTCAAATGTGTTTAACCGTCACGGTTTTCATGATATAAAATGAATGAAGGTGACTGGCTGGTCTTGAAATTTCATTTATTTATTTACACACACCCCCCTTCTCCCCCCAATTGTACGTGGCTAATTACCTTCCGAGCCATCCCAGTTGCTGCTCCACCCCCTCTGCCGATCCGGGGAGGGCTGCAGACTACCACATGCCTCCTCCGATACGTGTGGAGTCACCAGCCGCTTCTTTTCACCTGACAGTGAGGAGTTTCACCAGGGGGACGTAGCGCGTGAGAGGATCAAGCTATTCCCCCCAGTTCACCCTCCCCCCTGAACAGGCACTCTGACCGACCAGAGGAAGCGCTAGTGCAGTGACCAGGACACACACCCACATCCGGCTTCCCATCCACAGACACAGCCAATTGTGTATGTAGAGATGCTCGACCAAGCCGGAGGTAACACAGGGATTCGAACAGGTGATCCACGTGTTGGTAGGCAACGGAATAGACCGCCACACCACCCGGATGCCTATGAAATTGTATTTTTATAGTGGAGTTTTAACATTGGCGACTAAGGCGCATGGCGGTGAGGGGAATAAGGTGAACTATGTGTTCCTCCAGTTCTCCCCTGCTGAGATCAGCAGTGATTGGTTTGCTGGCTTGCAAAATACGATCACTTCTCGCTTACTTTCAAGAATCCCACCCAAATACATCACGTTTTGACTCAACCGTAGATATGAGTCACGCATGTGCGAGGCAACGGTAAGAAAACAGATCAGCCATGGGAGATGTTTTATTGTTGCTACTGAGATGATTTCTAGCCGTGACTGTGATTAATTCTACTTCTGAAGTTCCATTTTAATAGCTGAATTTTAACAGTGGAGACTATGGCACTTCGATGTGGCAGTGAGTGGCGCATGGTTGAAGTAGCTCGAGCAGCGACAGAAATCAGCGTTGGTCGAGCGAGCTAGAGTGAATGCAGAGAGGGAGTGGCGATAGCGAGAACAAGCGTTTTTCTAAGGTTTTTAATCACGACAACCACCATAAATAAAATAGAGAAAGACGTTATTCAAGAAATGATTAAAACATCACATAAAAATTCAGAATTTGCATTAAATTAATTCAAATATTTATGCAAAGACCCAGAGCCGGTCCAAGGCAGAAGCGAACCAAGCGGTCGCTTAGGGCCCCCCGTGCCCTCAGGGGGCCCCCAAGGGCGCTTGAAATGTCAAACACGGCAGGTTGATAAATATATATATTTTTGTGTGTGTGATATATCATATCAGTAGTAATCACCAAAAAACAAAAACTAAATATTTTGACTGACAAATTAATACTACTGGTTTAATCATTTCCGCTGCCTTTGTCAGAGCTGGGGTCAGGTTCATGCACATTATTGTTATATTGTTAGATGTTAGAAGTTCCTCTGTTCACTGTATGCCGTTATTTAAGTTTCTATTTAATTGATTTAACATTGTCTGTTTTTGCATTTGCATTTTATGTCAGAAAATATTTTATTTCTTTGTTACTGTTCTGCACTTTTGCACAGTTCAAAAGCAATTGAAATAGTTAACTTGTTCAGTAAATGCATTGTCTGCTGATTTACTTGAAGACTTTCCAGCACAGTAGTAAGTCATGACAATGATATGGTAACGATCAAGCATGGACATAATATTGTCAGTGGTGGGAGGTGGGTTTGGCGTGGGGGGTGAGGCGGGCAAATCAAATTCTGTTTAGGGCCCAATAAAGCCTTGGGCCGGTTCTGCAGACCCTCCGATCTCCAGCCTTTACTCACTTCAACACTCTTATTTTCAAGGAAAAAGCCCATCTAACTCCTTCCTTAACTCTCGTGTTGTCCACACATTCTGTATACTGCCCTTGTCTTAAGGGTCATTTATGACTCGCCTTCATTAAAGCTCTAAATTAAAGCAACTTCATTTAATTTTGCACGAAGAAACAACCTGTCATTCATCACAAACTTTGTGACTATCTGGGTTTTCCCTCTTCACAGTGCAGAAAGACTCAGTGGACACCACTTGTTTTTATAGGGTCAAACATGACCCAAACATGTCTTAGGGTCAAACATGACCCTGTGGCAAACTTAGTACCCTAGCGGTGTACAGCCTTCATGGAACTATGAACAAAAACAGTGTTTCACTTTTTCTAATGTTGGGGTCACTCTAGGAAAAGTCATCACATTTCAGGGCAGCAGAAGGGTTAACTCTCTTTTTATCGGTTTCTGCACTTCTTTCCCTTACGTGACCTTCCTAAGGTCACAGGAGTATTGTTACAGTGCTGTGGCTTTGACTCCTGACCTCTGTACTACTGGTTGCTTGTTACGTTGATGAACCAGGCACTGACGCCTACTCCACCTCCACCCCCCCAAATTTGACGTTGTTCTGAATGGTCAGGGGGGAGGGAGGAGGATGTGTGTGTGGGGGGTGGGTTGGTTAAATGAAATTAAACTTGTTCAACTTCCAACAGCCGGTGTGGAGACAATGTTGACGTTATCTGATAAACGCTCCACTTCCAACAGATCACATCTCCGTGACCCCAAAACAGTCCTTGAGTACCCAAAGCTGCGGCTGTCTCGCTTGTCAGACGTCATTAAGAAGCAGGCGCCTCTCAAACACAGACACGCAGACGGACAGACAAATATGCCTTGTCTTCATAAGCTGCGTTCAGGCCAGGCTGGGGCAAGTCGTGGTATGGTGTGCTTTTGCTTTGTGTCGACCATTGATTAGCCAGCTAGCCCAGGAGATAAGCACATCTCATGCGCCTCGCATTCACACAGTCTTCTCTGGGCTAGAAGAAGAGGGAAGGTGAAAACAATGGCACACAGCTGGTAGCGCCATTATTATTCGTTAGCCTTGTGTTGAAACTTAAGGGATCCTGCCGTCACTGACGTCCAACTTGACATCAGACCATCTCACCATCTGAATCGATGAAGACCAAGGCTTTGTATTGGGATCTTTACCGTTTCCCGCCGTTCTTAAATTGTTTTGCTTTTCTTCTTTAAACTTATATGTTTGCGGTTTATCTATTGGCTGCTTTTGTTTTGGTGTTGTAGTGAAACACTTTGAAACCTCGGTTCCAAACGACGCCACGTCAATAAAGCGCCGACTCAGAAAGAAATGACCCTCAACACTGCAAACTCTTACAAGGACTGCAGGGCAAAACATTCTCCGGGAATATTTAGGAAACATCAAAAGCAGGAGCAACTGCTGCCGCATCCCTTCTGACTGGCAAGCAAGCCAAAAATGGGGTCCCCATATTTCTTGTTTTTATTTATCTATATTTACTTATTTAACTTCCCGCCTGATGTTTTGAGTCCCCGACCACATCCTCGAATGTGGAACATGAGACGGCTGGAAACCAGAGACAAACACAGGTAGCTGTCCACAGGTAACCACAACACAGCCGCCGATTCCAGAGATGAAAATGTTCCTCTGGCGAAGGGAAGGGGGTTGGTTGTATGGAATCAGGTGACCCTCCTTCAGGTGGTGGGACAGAGGGGTAGTTGCCGAGGCAGATAGGATAGCGTAAAGTAAGTAAATGTGTACTGTAACAGAGGCTTGGAATAATGGAATGCAATCAGTGTGTTTTTTTTGTTTTTGGATTTTGCACCCCTTTTCTCCCCAGTTGTACTTGGTCAATTACCCCACTCTTCCAAACTGTCCCAGTCACTGCTCCACCCCCTCTGCCAATCGGGGGAGGGCTGCAGACTACCACTTCTCCCCCGATACATGTGGAGTCGCCAGCCGCTTCTTTTCACCTGACAGTGAGGAGTTTCACCAGGGGGGACGTAGCGCGTGGGAGGATCAAGCCAGTTCCCCCTCTCCCCCAAACAGGCGCCCCAACTGACCAGAAGAGGTGCTAGTGCAGTGACCAGGACACGTACCCACATCCGGCTTCCCACCCACAGACACGGCCAATTGTGTCTGTAGGGATGCCCGGCCAAGCCAGAGGTAATACGGGGATTCGAACCGGCGATCCCTGTGTTGGTAGGCAACGGAATAGTGTGTTTACTATGCTACATGGACACCAGCAATCAGATCAGTGTGTTTACATGTAAATAAAAAAAGTCAATTTTTATCAGATTAAGGCAGTAATTGCCATATGAACACCTTAATCAAGCTATCTTATATGAAGGTCTACATCAACGCCAGTATTGTGACATTAACAGAGCTAGATTCTTCATCACCCGTTCCATTTACTGTGATTTGTAAACACTGTAATCGTAGTTCCCTCAGAGAACTGGTCGTGTGCACGCACTGAAAAGTTACCGCCATCTGACCGGGAAACGATGGACAAAGGACAACATGGCGAGCGGCAGTAAAACTGCCGCATTTCCGGAGCAAGAATGGAACAATGTTCATGCTCAATAATCCATCCATCCATTATCCAAACCTCTTATCCTGCTCTCAGGGTCGCGGGGATGCTGGAGCCTATCCCAGCAGCCATTGGGCGGCAGGCGGGGAGACACCCTGGACAGGCCGCCAGGCCATCACAGGGCCGACACACACATTCACACCTAGGGACTATTTAGTACGGCCGAGTCACCTGACCTGCATGTCTTTGGACTGTGTGAGGAAACCGGAGCACCTGTGCTAACCAATGCGCCACCATGCCGCCCTCTTAAAAACATTGTCCCACATATAAGATTACTGAATGATATCATGGTCCTTACAGAGGAGACAGAGACCAAGTCTTGTGCTCACATCAGTTCTTGAACGCTCAGATTGATCTGAAGGTTGATATAAGGATGAAGGTTTCAGATGCTATGTCAATGAGGAAGGAGAAAAACGCAGTTTATACTGACGTTCCCATGGTGGGAAGATGGCGGTGCGAACTCACATTTGCGGCGGCCTATGCGGTGTCTTCGTCCATGTCTGCCTCTAGGTTTGTGTCTTCATGTGATGCTTTTTGTTTTGTTCGTCGATTTTTTTTCCGTTTAATGGCTCGGAGAGCCGGTGCTGGGTCGGCTGAGAGAGCTTACAGCCCTTTCCGGAGCTGTACGGCCCTGCCTGGCCAGAGCTGTACCCGAGAAGAGACACCGAGGCGGTCCGGCGGCGGCCTCGCCTAGCGTGAACTGTGCAGTGTTTTTGTCTGCGTCTGCGTCGTCATGTGGAGTGCGGGGAGGTGTGTCGAAGGTGCCCGAGCTCGCAATAGATGGGTTAGGGGAGCCTGGTCTGCTGCGTCCTGTGGGCCCAGGGACCACGGCCCCAGCCTGGAGCTGTACCCGGGGAGGAGACACTGAGAGCGGTCTGGCAGGACGTGGAAGCGGGGCAGGCTAAGCTAACCGCTCGCCCATTCAGACCGGCAGTTCCGACAGTCATCCTGGCTGGCGTTCGTTCTCTGGACAGAGGACATCTTTGGGATTGCGTCGCACTGTGCGGAGTGTGTTGTTCACTGTTTGTGTGTTTGTTGCGTTGTATCTCTCTGTTTTTGGTGGTGAGGTTTTTGGGAAATTTGGATGTGTGTTTTTTGTGTTGAAATTTGGTTTCTTTGTGTATGCAAGTACACGTAAGAAATGACAATAAACTGTTCCTGATGTCTTAACAAAGCATACCGCCCCCTCCCACTTAGGGATCCCGTCAAAAGACTATGGAGGAAATTAACATCCTCACGTTTTTCGGTGGGTGAAATAACAGAAATGGAAACATTTTTACAAAAAGCCTCGAACACAACGGTCACACGGAACACAGCTTCCATTCTATAACTCGGCTATTCACCTTCGTCGGACTACTGGCTGCAGGTAAACAACCGTTTTTATTCAGCCTGACAACAAGAGTCTGGAAGGAGGAAGAGGAACCGAAAGGTTGTCCCTTTGTCGGCAGGTTCCCATCATTAGGAGGAGGAAGGGGGGGGGTATGTTGTTTGTTACCATGAGCTGAGCCAGGTGTGTGTGTGTGTGTGTGTGTGTGTGTGTGTGGGTGTGTGTGTGTGTTTCAGTCTGTTGTGGATGTGCCAGGGACACTTCCTGAGTTGCTCTCTATGGAAGTATCAAGCGGCCGCATGCCAACGCAAACCTGCTGACCCCCGGCGAAAACAGACACGGAAAAACACACATACGCACACACATCTTCACAATCACACACACACACACACATATACACAACCGCTCCTTCCCACTGTTTTAACTGCGGCTCTACTTTAGTGGCACTGAGTTGCACCCTCCCACCCCCATGTGGTGTGTAAAAACTAGTTAGCGGTACTTTATCAGATGTTACTTCTTTGTGTGCGTGGCTTCCAGGCCTGCTGGCTCCAAGGTGCTGCTGAAACCTTTGAGATTGTTAAACTTATCTGACTGCCCCCCCCCCCGCCCCCCAGGGGCTCATTCATCACTTTACAAGATACACTTCCTGTCCTCAACGATATGGGGTAGGGGGGGGAGTATTGAGGGAGGTGTGTGTGGTGGTAGTGGTAGTGGGGGCTGTTGCTTGGCATGTGACGACGGGTTTCTTTTTTTCTCCAAGGCATCTTTCCACCTGAACTCTGGACTCCATGGGTAGGAGACAGAGAGGGGAGGAGGGAAGGTTGAGGGTGGAAAAAGGGGAGGTTTGAGAAGAAGAAGAAGAAAAAGACGGTTTGCACTCAACGAGCAGATTTTCCGATCAATTAATGACGAGTAAAAAGCAAAAGATTGCGTGACGTGAACTGAAAACGAAATCTTTCAAAAATTGAAAAATTCTTCCAAAGAAGATTTTTTTTCAGAACCCCCCCCCATTTTCTCCCCATTGCACTCGGCCAATTACCCCACTCTTCTGAGCCGTCCTGGTCGCTGCTCCACCCGCCTCTGCTGATCCGGGGAGGGCTGCAGACTACCACACGCCTCCTCCCATACATGCGGCGTCACCAGCTGCTTCTTTTCACCTGACAGTGAGGAGTTTCACCGGGAGGAGGTAGCACGTGGG
>JAJHIY020001841.1:0-15000 GCA_022114975.2 Lampris megalopsis
ACGACACGACGATGTTCACATGTATTATATCATATCTTGTAACACATGTTATATCATGTAACATGTATTATATCATATCTTGTAACACGTTATGTCATGTAACGTGTTATATAATGTATTGTAACACATGTATTATATCATATCTTGTAACACATGTTATATCATGTAACATGTATTATATCATATCTTGTAACATTTTATATCATGTAACATGTATTATGTCATATCTTGTAACACATGTTATATCATGTAACGTGTTATATAATATATATAACACATGTATTATATCATATCTTGTAACACATGTATTATATCTTGTAACATGTTATATGATGTAACATATGTTACATATCATGTAACATATCATGTAACACGTTATATCATATCATGGAACATTTATTATATCATCTTGTAACACGTATTATATCATGTAACACATGTTGTATCGTATCATGTAACACGTTATATTGTATCATGTAACAAGTATATGATATCATGTAACATTTATTACATTATATAACATGTTATATCATATCATGTAACATGTATTATATCATCTTGTAACACATGTATTACATCATGTAACAGATCATTTATCATATTTATCATAACTCATCACTCAAGTCTTTTTTGTTGGGGGGGGGGGATTTTTTTCTCCCTTTTTCTCCCCAATTGTATCCGGCCAATCCCCCCACTCTTCCGAGTCGTCCCGGTCGCTGCTCCACCCCCTCTGCCGCTCCGGGGGAGGGGGGGCTGCAGACTACCACATGCCTCCTCCGATACATGTGGAGTCGCCAGCTGCTTCTTTTCACCTGACAGTGAGGAGTTTCACCAGGGGGACGTAGCGCGTGGGAGGATCACGCCATTCCCCCCCCCCCGAACAGGCGCCCTGACCGACCAGAGGAGGCGCTAGTGCAGCGACCAGGACACATACCTACATCCGGCTTCCCACCCGCAGACACGGCCAATTGTGTCTGTAGGGACGCCCGACCGAGCCGGAGGCAACACGGGGATTCAAACCGGCGATCCCCGTGTTGGTAGGCAACGGAATAGACCGCTACGCCACCCGGACGCCCAGCAACTTTTTTAAGTATTGTCCCCCCCCCCCCCATTTGTTTTAAATGTGTTGACATAGAAACCTGCGAACTCGTCTGTTTCCTGAGTAAAGACTGACATTCATGTCTCCCAACCACCAAGTAAACTGCCTACCGGCCCCCACGGCTCCCCCTCCCCCCCTCCCCCCCTCCCCCCCAGTGAAGGGAAAACATCCTCATTGAAAGTCGCTCCGCAGAAGCTGTTTTACTAAACACCTGGAAAACGTGTAGTTTTTTGTAGTTTCTCTCTTGTAGAATGGTTGGAAAAGGGAAAGATGCCTTCTACGTCCACCTGGTTCAAACAAGACCACACCGGAGAGACCATCAGAGAGAGAGAGAGAGAGAGAGAGAGAGAGAGAGAGAGAGAGAGAGAGAGAGAGAGAGAGAGAGAGAGAGAGAGAGAGGGAGCGAGAGAGAGAGAGAGAGAGAGAGAGAGCGAGAGAGAGAGAGAGAGAGAGAGAGAGAGAGAGAGAGAGAGAGAGGGAGAATGAGAAGGCAAGAGAGAGAGAGCATGAGGGCGAGAGAGGGTGAGAGCTAGAGAGAGAGAGAGAGAGAGAGAGGATGAGAGTGAAGGCAAGAGAGAGAGTGAGGGTGAGAGAGAGAGAGAGAGAGAGAGAGAGAGAGAGAGAGAGAGAGAGAGAGGATGAGAGTGAAGGCAAGAGAGAGAGAGAGAGATGTGCTTCACAGATCACAGGGCCGAGGGCCTGTATAAACCACTGCAATGCTTTGTCTCACCCAAAGTCTCTCTCGCCTCCCGTGGCTGAGTCATGTTCAGAAAAACGCCCCAACTTGTAACTGCGAACTTCATTCGCTGTTTGACGGCCTGGGTGAGGAGCAGGTGTCTGACCCGTGGGGGATTCTGGGTAATGCGGTCCTGATCATGCTAGCTGCCATCTTCACCATGACCGGAGACACTCTGCTGTCTCCTTGCATGTAGATATCTGTCGAGCACCCCAACCATCAACCGATTTGTCAGTCGACAGGATATTAATCGATTATAATTTCAGTAATGGAGGGGTAGGGGGGAGACAGGGGAGGAAGAAGGAGGTGGGAAAGGGAGAAGAGGAGAGGTGCAACATGAGAGCGGAGGGAGAGTGATGTGAAAAGAGAGAGCGAACTGTCAAGACGTCTCTGTTGGATGCAGATTTAGGTGAATTCCTGTGATGTCACCTCCTAGCACCCAGGAGAAAGCCCACAGCCCCCCCTCCCCGCGATACACACACACACACACACACACACACACACACACACACACACACACACACACGCACACACACGCGGAGTCACGCAAACACTGCCACTACCAATCCAGTCAAACATGGTTCCACTTTCCAGCTCTGTGTGATGTTTGTATGAAGCACACACACACACACAAACACACACACACACACAAACACAGACACAGACACACACACAGACACACACACACACACACACGCACACTGCAGTGGAGATAAATCAGTGTTATGGCGTCTAAATGACACAGGCGGCTTTTACAGCCTCCTGCGTACAAAGGGTAGTGTGTGTGTGTGTCAGTGTGTGTGTGTGTGTGTGTGTGTGTGTGTCTGTGTCTGGGTGGGTGTTCTCTTTCTTTCCCACCAGTTATTGATGACGTCTTTCGTTTTGGTCACATGGGCGCACGTTGCGTACTCGGAGGTTGTGATTGGTCAGGTGTGATGGACTCGGAGGTTGTGATTGGTCAGGTGTGATGGACTCGGAGGTTGTGATTGGTCAAGTGTGATGGACTCGGAGGTTGTGATTGGTCAGGTGTAACTACTGGGAGGTTGTGATTGGTCAGGTGTGATGGACTCGGAGGTTGTGATTGGTCCTGTCTGATGTACTCGAAGGTTGTGATTGGTCAGGTGTGATGGACTCGGAGGTTGTGATTGGTCAGGTGTGATGGACTCGGAGGTTGTGATTGGTCAGGTGTGATGTACTCGGAGGTTGTGATTGGTCAGGTGTGATGTACTCGGAGGTTGTGATTGGTCAGGTGTGATGTACTCGGAGGTTGTGATTGGTCAGGTGTGATGTACTCGGAGGTTGTGATTGGTCAGGTGTGATGGACTCGGAGGTTGTGATTGGTCAGGTGTGATGGACTCGGAGGTTGTGATTGGTCAAGTGTGATGGACTCGGAGGTTGTGATTGGTCAGGTGTGATGGACTCGGAGGTTGTGATTGGTCAGGTGTGATGGACTCGGAGGTTATGATTGGTCAGGTGTGATGGACTCGGAGGTTATGATTGGTCAGGTGTGATGTTGTCGGAGGTTGTGATTGGTCAGGTGTGATGGACTCGGAGGTTGTGATTGGTCAGGTGTGATGTACTCGGAGGTTATGATTGGTCAGGTGTGATGTACTCGGAGGTTGTGATTGGTCAGGTGTGATGTACTCGGAGGTTGTGATTGGTCAGGTGTGATGTTCTCGGAGGTTGTGATTGGTCAGGTGTGATGTTCTCGGAGGTTGTGATTGGTCAGGTGTGATGGACTCGGAGGTTGTGATTGGTCAGGTGTGATGTTCTCGGAGGTTGTGATTGGTCAGGTGTGATGTTCTCGGAGGTTGTGATTGGTCAGGTGTGATGTACTCGGAGGTTGTGATTGGTCAGGTGTGATGTTCTCGGAGGTTGTGATTGGTCAGGTGTGATGTACTCGGAGGTTGTGATTGGTCAGGTGTGATGTTCTCGGAGGTTGTGATTGGTCAGGTGTGATGTTCTCGGAGGTTGTGTCTACGTGATTATTTTCACATAATCGCTGTTTGCTCCACGGAAGTGACGTAGTATTAAGTGCTTCCCTCCACCTCTCCGTCCTTTAGCCTGTACGTTGTATTTGTCACCTTTAGATGGTGCAGGTTTAGTTTTGCTTTCGTTTCGGTGGTTGGGTGAAGTTGTGCTCAGCTCTTGTGTCGTGCACGTTATAACCTCCGGCCATCCCGGGGACACACACAGGGCACGTGTCGGCCGTGGCAGCCATGTTTATTTGTTGCCATCCGGGATGGATCTGCGGCTTTCCCCGTGTGTGTGTGTGTGTGTGTGTAATTGGGGAGGATGCTGTGTAGTCCGGGACAGAGCGGCATTAAGCCCATCAGGAGTCATTAAGAGATAGATGGGCCTGCCTGTCACAGCGCTGCAAAGCACTCTGGGAGCTGAACTGGACGCCAAACATCGGAGAGAGATGGAGGAAAGATTAAGTTGTGCTTCCAGATACCTTCTCCTCGCTCCCTCCCCTCATTTCATCTTTCTCTCGCTCTTCGCTGACGCATCCTCCCCGTTTCTCCCTATCTCTGTGAACGACCTCCCCCTCCCAGTTTATCACTTTCTGTCTCCCCCCACCTGTCAACACCATCCTTCATGTGTCTCTTCTTCCTTTATCCTATTTCTCTTCCTCGCATACTTCTTCTATTGATCTTCCTCCTTTCTGTCCATTCTGTCTCTCTCATTGCTAGTCTTTTCTTCCAGCACCCCTCCCTCTCTCTCTCTGCATCTCTCTCCCCCCTCTCTCTCTCTCCATCTCTCTCTCCCCCGCTCTCTCTCCCCCTCCCCTCTCCCCATCTCTCTCCCTCGCTCTCTCTCCCCCTCCGTCCCTCTCCCTCCCTCTCTCCCCATCTTTCTCCCCCCCTCTCTCTCCCCCGCTCTCTCTCCCCCTCCGTCCCTCTCTCTCCCTCTCTCCCCCATCTCTCTCTCACTTTCTCTTTCTGTCGATTCTGTCTGTCTCTCATTGTTACTCTTTTCTTCCAGCACCCCTCTCTCTCCCCCTCTCTCCCCCATCCCTCTCTCCCCCTCCTTCCCTCCCTCCCCTCTCCCCATCTCTCTCCCTCGCGTTCTCTCTCCCTCCATCCCTCCCTCTCCCTCTCCTCTCTCTCTCCCCCCCTCTCTCTCCTCTCTCTCTCCCCCTCTCTCTCTCCTCTCTCTCTCTTTCTGTCCATTCTGTCTGTCTCTCATTGTTACTGTCTTTTCTTCCAGGACCTATCTTTCTCTCTCTCTCTCTCTCTCTCCCTCTCTCTCCCTCTCTCTCTCTCGCTGTCTCGCCCTCTCTCTCTCTCTTTCTCTCCCTCTCTCTCTCCCTCTCTCTCGCTGTCTCACCCTCTCTCTCTCTCTCCCTCTCTCTCTCTCTCTCCCTCTCCCTGTCTCGCTCTCTCTCCCTCTCCCTGTCTCGCTCTCTCTCTCATATGCCAGTTCTCTCATTCGGTTGCTCTTTCTTTGTCACTTCATTTCCTGCTCACTTGGGTTTCCTCTTTCATCCCTAATTTCTTTTTCTTTGTTTTCTTTTCCTTTCTTCCATTTTTCAGTTTTTCATCATTCTGTCTTCTGAGCTGAAGTAGTCTTTGCTTTCTCTCTCTCGCGCTCTCTCGCTCACATTCCTCACTCTCGAACTCTTATCATTTTCTAGATTAATCTGTATTTCCTGGTTTTACCCTCCTTATCTCTGCCTCTATCATTTGAGGCTTTCCCCCTCTCTCCTTCTCTCCACCTCCTTGTTTATTAAATCTATCGTTTTCTTCCTTTCCCTTCAGCGGCTCTGCCTCCTGTAAAGCCCATCTGGTCCCGCCCATACAGCCAATCAATCACTGCCGGTGACTCAGCGATGACCAATCACAGCCACTGATTGCTCAAACCCAGCGATGATGTCATCGGCCAGTCATGGCACCTACCCTCACAAAGGCCCTCCCTGGTGTATTGGTGAAGAGAAGATTAAACTTCCTCCTTTAATGAACCCCACTCCTCCGAGCCATCCCGGTCGCTGCTCCACCTCCTCTGCCTATCTGGGGAGGGCTGCAGACTACCACATGCCTCCTCCGATACATGTGGAGTCACCAGCCGCTTCTTTTCACCTGACAGTGAGGAGTTTCACCAGGGGGACGTAGCGTGTGAGAGGATCACGCTATCCCCCCCCCCCCCGAATAGTCTCCCCCGACCGACCAGAGGAGGCGCTAGTGCAGCGACCAGGACAAATACCCACATCCGGCTTCCTACCCGCAGACATGGCTAATTGTGTCTGTAGGGATGCCTCACCAAGCCAGAGGTAACACGGGGATTCAAACCAGCGATCCATGTGTTGGTAAGCAATGGAATAGACCATTATGCTACCCGGACACCCTAACTTGGGCTTTTAGGCGTTACTGATAAACGAGTCCCCTTTGGGACTAATGTAAAGACGTGTGGGTGCTCTCCCATACAAACGAGTTGACAATTCCCTGGAAAACTCGTTTTGTGCAGTTTGCTGCACTTTGGGCTTGGGTGAGGTTTCCCAACCGAGATTTGCCTATTTTATAGCCTTCCCGACATCCTTGAAACCCTTTTCTGTAACCAGAGTCAAACACGTTGTTTTAAAACATCCATTTTAATTATGAAATCTCACCTTCGAGTCGCTTCTCCAAGTCTTATTTCCAAATGGATCTGTCAATATGGACACCCCTGTTCTTCTTCTACAACACTTTACTGCACACCGGGGATAAATACATCTGAGCTTGCTTGTTCGTTATCACCACGGACATAGAAAACGGATGAAATAAAGATATTTCCTTCATAGCAGGAACAAAGGGATTAGGGCTCTGTTCGGTCGCCTGGCCGAGGCGCGTCAGACTGGGCGGGAGTGAGTCGGCCAAGGCGACAGTGCCGTATCTTGGCAGAGTGTCGGGCAGGGTCAGTGGCGACCCGTGTGTGAGAAGGTGCTGGCAGTGGAGAAGCATGCTCCCCGCCACCACTCACAAAGATCTAATGCAGTTTCTTGGCCTTGTTGGCTGTTACTGTAGCTGTTGTAAGACTTTTTCTGTCATGGTTGCGCCATTAACTGACTCGCTTAAAACTACTGCGAAATGTATGTGGTCCCCCCCAAGTGTCAAAGTGCATTTGAGAATGTTAGAATCTTGGCGTGTTCGGCCCCTGTTCTGGCTGCATCACTGCTGGATGATCCTTCCTGACTCCAGCTGGATGTCGGTAATGTGAGCACTGGCACAGTTCTGTTGCAGGAAGGCGAGGATGGCGTTGACCGACCTGTTTGCTACTTCTCAAGGAAATTTAATTCCTATCAGCTTAACTATTCAGTGATTGAGAAGGAGGCTTTGGCTCGGATTTGGGGCTTACAGTACTTTGAGGTTTACATCGGCGCAGGGGGTAAGCCAGTAGTTGTCTATACTGACCACAACCCGTTGACCTTCTTGAAGCTATTCTCTGTTGTTCCAGGCCTATATGTAGTTCGGCCACAGATGATATCATGGTGGATGGTTTCTCTTGGGCCCCAGTGGGTTAAGCTATGTTACTTTTGGGGTTTCCTTCAACGCGGGTCTCGGTTTTGCTGTCTTTTTCTGTCACTCTTAATTTGTTCCCAGGATCCAGGTGTGAGGAGCGTGGTGGGACAGTGTGGGTATTGTGAGGACTTCCTTTTTATTGTGTATACATTACATATGTATTGTATATTATTTATTGTATATGTTATGGAAATTATATACCTTACGGTTATATTGTGGTGAACCCTTTGGAACCCTTATTTATTGTGGGGGGGGGTGACGACCCCTGCCCTTCCTTGCCAGTCTGTCTTTTGTCTCCCTGTTTTGCAGATAGCTGGTTGGTGGGGCAGGGGATCATCAGCGCTAAGCGGAAGCACCTGGGCCCAGTGCTCCCAGGCTGTAAAGACCCCCCTCCGATGAAAATCAAGTGTTTAACCTTGTTAATGTGTACAGGTGGTGTTAGGGTAATGTTACAAGACATGTCAGGGGCAAAATAGGCAGTCAGTGCCACGCCCGAGCAGATCTGCTTTGAAACTGCAGTGTAGCAAGGTCTCAAAAACCCCCCCCAAAAAACTCAGATTCAGGCGGGCAGGGTTTCGTTAAAGGACAGGGTGGGGCTTTACATATTATATGCACCCGCTACGGCGACGCCAACCACAGAAATGATGTAGCTACTTATTGTAAATTTGCCAGCTATGAGTTTCCCTACTACTGGCAGCCTGTCCAGGATTTCTTCCCGCCTGTCGCCCAATGACTGCTGGGATAGGTTCCAGCATCCCCTCGGCCCTGATTGGGATAAGCGGCTTGGATAATGGATGGAAGTTTCCCTACTTTCAAAACGATGGCAGAGACATGTCTTTTTTTTCGGCTGCAAATTTACAAAAGGAGAAATGGTGAGCCTTCATTTATCACCAGAGGGTCGGAAAACCCGAGGGAAATGGGGTGCAGTTTATTTGGGAAAATCGCAAAGTCCCGGCCAAACCTCCAAACCAATCATGGGATTGCAGTAGCCATGTCCAAGAGCACGGTTTAGAAAACGTCACAAAAACAGACGGGATTTTCCACGAAACGTATGCTGAAGGCCGACGCTGTGGCGTCCATTTATCCTGGAGACACAGCGGGTACGGGCCGGCATGCTGGTCAAATGGAGCGTTTATTTTTCTTTCTCTTTCTCCCGAGTCTTTGTATGGTGTTCAACGTGTTTCTTCCTCATGGCACATCTGAGTGTTTCTCTTTGCCAGGTCGATAACCGGTCAGAGCTGGTGAGCGGGACCACGTTAAGCTAACATTAGCAACAGGTTGTTAGCTGGCCGATAACGTAGTCGAGCCAAAGGCTCATGTTATCTATGACTGTTGTGTTTCTGACTTTGTAGAGAGTGGTACATGGAGTACATCACCATTCTGATACGTCCACTTGTATGCGACTGTGGCAAGTCTGTTCCCACGAGGGGGTTTGGACGGAGGGACGGAGGCAAATATCGTGAGTCACAGATATATTTATTGCAACACGTACATACACAGCGGCACGGTGGCACAGTGGTTAGCGTGGTCGCCTCACAGCAAGAAGGTCCTGGGTTCGAGCCCCGGGGTAGTCCAACCCTGGGGGTCGTCCCGGGTCGTCCTCTGTGTGGCGTTTGCATGTTCTCCCCGTGTCTGCGTGGGTTTCCTCCGGGTGCTCCGGTTTCCTCCCACAGTCCAAAGACATGTAGGTCAGGTGACTCGGCCGTACTAAATTGTGCATAGGTGTAAATGTGTGTGTGTGTGTGTGTGTGTGTGTGTGTGTGAGTGATGGCCTAGCAGCCTGTCCAGGGTGTCTCCCCGCCTGCCGCCCAATGGCTGCTGGGATAGGCTGCAGCATCCCTGCGACCCTGAGAGCAGGATAAGCGGTTTGGATAATGGATGGATGATGGATGGACATACATACAGACATGAAGAGTAGACGGCGCCGGCCACAGATCTGGCCGGCTCAGGGAGCTTTCCCAGTCATTCCCTGGCACACCGTGTGTTGTGCCCCTTCCTCCTTTCCCTGGCTCCGCTTCCTCGGGGTGACAGCCACGTGTTGGTGGCTTCGCCCGTCTTGGTCATGTGGTACATTTACCTCTGCCCAGTGTGGTGGTGGTGGTGGTGGTGGTGAGGCTCTGCTTACGATGCTGGCCCAAGAGAGTGAACCGACAACTCAGCGGGGAGGATGAAGGCTCCACAATCACGCCAACTCACCTCCTCCTCCCCGCTGGTGCTGCCAGGCCAGAGCAACCCTGTCCTATTTGCTCTTCTTCTTCTTCAGGATCCGTTTCCGGTCAGAACATGTATGGCTGGATTACTCCTCTGTTACCACTTGCCATCGTATAGCGTACGGTAGCAAGCGAAACAGAAAACTAGCAGAAGTTACTATGTTTGACCAGCAGAGTTGACGGTGAGCAGGTATAGGCACTGCTGGCGAGCGGCGGAGGGGCGGTGAGATGCGGGTGGGGGGTGGAGGAGATTTGAATTGAGGGTGGGGATAATTTGCATATTGATAGTTCCTGTTTTTTTTTTAATGAGGGAGAAGGAGTAGATGTGATTTTCAGGATTTTAACAAGAAAATTGAACTTGTTTTGCAGATAAACCACATCGACAATGTATTATATGAAGCAGAGCATTTTATATGTCTAACGACCTGACGGGAGGAGGACGTTAGAGTAGGCTGTTCCCCAGCTGATGACAGATGAGCTTTAAAGTAGGCTGTTCCCCAGCTGAGTGCAGATGAGCGTTAAAGTAGGCTGTTCCTCAGCCGATGGCAGATGAGCTTTAAAGTAGGCTGTTCTCCAGCTGATGGCAGATGAGCTTTAGAGTAGGCTGTTCCCCAGTTGATGGCAGATGAGCTTTAAAGTAGGCTGTTCCTCAGCCGATGGCAGATGAGCTTTAAAGTAGGCTGTTCTCCAGCTGATGGCAGATGAGCTTTAGAGTAGGCTGTTCCCCAGTTGATGGCAGATGAGCTTTAGAGTAGGCTGTTCCCCAGCTGATGGAAGATGAGCTTTAAAGTAGGCTGTTCCCCAGCCAATGACAGATGAGCTGTAAAGTAGGCTGTTCCTCAGCTGATGGCAGATGAGCTTTAAAGTAGGCTGTTCCCCAGCTGATGGCAGATGAGCTTTAAAGTAGGCTGTTCCCAAGTTGATGACAGATGAGCTGTAAAGTAGGCTGCCCCCCAGCTGATGACAGATGAGCTGTAAAGTAGGCTGCCCCCCAGCTGATGACAGATGAGCTGTAAAGTAGGCTGCCCCCCAGCTGATGACAGATGAGCTTTAAAGTAGGCTGTTCCCCAGCCAATGAGAGATGAGCTGTAAAGAGCTGTAAAGTAGGCTGTTCCCCAGTTGATGGCAGATGAGCTGTAAAGTAGGCTGTCCCCCAGCTGATGACAGATGAGCTGTAAAGTAGGCTGTTCCCCAGCTGATGGCAGATGAGCTTTAAAGTAGGCTGTTCCCCAGTTGATGGCAGATGAGCTTTAGAGTAGGCTGTTCCCCAGCTGATGGCAGATGAGCTGTAAAGTAGGCTGTTCCCCAGCTGATGGCAGATGAGCTGTAAAGTAGGCTGTTCCCCAGCTGATGGCAGATGAGCTGTAAAGTAGGCTGTTCCCCAGCTGATGACAGATGAGCTGTAAAGTAGGCTGTTCCCCAGCTGATGGCAGATGAGCGGTAAAGTAGGCTGTTCCCCAGCTGATGGCAGATGAGCTGTAAAGTAGGCTGTCCCCCAGCTGATGACAGATGAGCTTTAAAGTAGGCTGTTCCCCAGCCAATGGCAGATGAGCTGTAAAGAGCTGTAAAGTAGGCTGTTCCCAAGTTGATGACAGATGAGCTGTAAAGTAGGCTGCCCCCCAGCTGATGACAGATGAGCTGTAAAGTAGGCTGTTCCCCAGCTGATAACAGATGAGCTGTAAAGTAGGCTGTTCCCCAGCTGATGGCAGATGAGCTGCAAAGTAGGCTGTTCCCCAGCTGATGGCAGATGAGCTGTAAAGTAGGCTGTCCCCCAGCTGATGACAGATGAGCTTTAAAGTAGGCTGTTCCCCAGCCAATGACAGATGAGCTGTAAAGAGCTGTAAAGTAGGCTGTTCCCAAGTTGATGACAGATGAGCTGTAAAGTAGGCTGCCCCCCAGCTGATGACAGATGAGCTTTAAAGTAGGCTGTTCCCCAGGTGATGGCAGATGAGCTTTAAAGTAGGCTGTTCCCCAGCTGATGGCAGATGAGCTTTAAAGTAGGCTGTTCCCCAGCCAATGATAGATGAGCTGTAAAGTAGGCTGTTCCCCAGTTGATGACAGATGAGCTGTAAAGTAGGCTGTTCCTCAGCTGATGGCAGATGAGCTTTAAAGTAGGCTGTTCCCCAGCTGATGACAGATGAGCTTTAAAGTAGGCTGTTCCCAAGTTGATTACAGATGAGCTGTAAAGTAGGCTGTTCCCCAGCTGATGACAGATGAGCTGTAAAGTAGGCTGTTCCCCAGCTGATGGCAGATGAGCTTTAAAGTAGGCTGTTCCCCAGCCAATGACAGATGAGCTGTAAAGAGCTGTAAAGTAGGCTGTTCTCCAGTTGATGGCAGATGAGCTGTTTGTGAATTATTTGAATTTAGTAGAGATGGTGTGAAACAATAAGTTAAGTTGTTCTTACACATTTGTTGTCCACCTCCCCTCCTTTGTTGTGGCTTGTCAAGCCAGACTATGACTCTGTGTGTGTGTGTGTGTGTGTGTGTGTGTGTGTGTGTGTGTGTGTGTGTGTGTGTGTGTGTGTGTGTGTGTGTGTGTGCTATACGTTGGGAAAGGCAGTGAACATCAGGTCTCTCAGTTGGGGGTCTTAATGTGACCTTGTCCTTCTTGTCACTATTGATTATTAAGGGCTTTGGGCGCATGTGTGTGTGTGTGTGTGTGTGTGTGTGTGTGTGTGTGTGTGTGTGTGTGTGTGTGTACATGCTTATTTGCTAGCTCTTTATTGGATTGCTTTGTTTTGCCGGGTGCTTGTGTCACAAAGGAAAAGTGGCTTGTTGGCTGTGCTAATGATTATTTAAAGCTTGGTGTGTGTGTGTGTGTATGTGTGTGCGTGTGTGTGTGTGTTGACTATTTATAGAATAATGTGTGTCACCAAGTTGTGATTGTAAATGATAGAAATGCCTGAAGATACTGGAGTTTCCCAGTGTTTTCTGTCATCCCTTATCTCTCTCTCTCTCTCCCTCTTTCTCTCTCTCACTCTCTCTTTCTCGCTCGCTTTCTCACTCTTCCTCTCAAATTCAAATTCAAATGTGCTTTTATGAGCATGACAAATATACATTTGTATTGCAAAGCATTTTCACATAAAGGACAATAAGAGTGCACAAATACACAACTCTCTCTCACACTCTCCCTCCCGTTCTCTCACTCTTTCTTGCTCTCTCACACTTTCTCTCTCTCTCTCTCAGTGTCTTTCATTCTCACAGTTGTTTTTTAATTCTCTCCTTTTCTCTCGTATATTAGAGGAACCACTAAAATCCACTGGAACAGAAATAGACACAAGTGCAAAAGAGTGACTTCACACACACACACGGGGGACGGGGGGCCGTATGAAAGATTTACATGTCACAGGGTCTATCTTTGGCTGCTGTACCAGGCTGCTGCTGGTGAGCTGTCATTGTCCATTACTGATGACATCACAACCCCACCCCCAAAATATCTTCTGCACCTCCAGCAGCAAACACTCATCGACAGGTTGCAGAAGTTCTGTAATGTATTATTTACGTATGCCTCTCTCGGTACCTGTCAGTATGAGTGACGCTGTCTATTGTTGGATCAGTGTCTGGAAGTGTATATTGTTATACACTTAAAGCAGTATATAAGATTGATTTATTATTAGTATTATTATTATTGTTATTATTATGTTAGGGGAGGGAAACAAGTCGAGATCCCAAAGTCGTAGAGGTAAAAATAAATGTTTTATTATCATTGTTATTATTATTATTATTATTATTATTATTATTATGTTAGGGGAGGGAAACAAGTCGAGATCCCAAAGTCGTAGAGGTAAAAATAAATGTTTTATTATCATTGTTATTATTATTATTATTATTAATAATAATAATAATACAGTTTTGTGACTAGACAAAGTGATTCCTGGAGTTTGTTTTTTCTAAGGTTTGCGTCTCCACTGAACAGGAAGTGTCATCAGACCACTGTTATGAGCCCTGATGAGAGAGATTTGGAGAGAGGGTGACAGAGGTGGGAGGGAGAGAGTGATGGTAAGAGAGATGAGGGGGGCAGGATAGTCTTGATTATTTTAGGGACGAATTGAGAGAGAGAGAGAGAGAGAGAGGGATTGAGAGAGGGGGGATCGAGAGGAGCGAGAGAGAGCATTTTTTGAATTTTAAAACAAGTCTTTATTCAGCAGAAAAAATGGTCAAAAAACAGACTTGAAATCTTTCTAAACATATAAACAATATTTGTCAAATTACAAACACTCAACATGCATCTTTTAACGATCCCAAAAAAAAAAATCATTCAGCAACAACTCAAAACATAAAAAACAGGTAGGACCCTTTTTATCTGAGCTCTGCAGCAAAAACCAGCTCATCCTTTATGGTTCAACACAGCAGCCCTTTATAACACCACAAGGTTGTGAATGTGTCCAGATCTTTCATTGCCTTGTAATAATTGATATCTACTCTTATCCTGGACTGGACCCTCCTGCTAAACAACAGTTATCCTGGTCTGGACCCTCCTGCTAAACAACAGTTATCCTGGCCTGGACCATCCTGCTAAACAACAGTTATCCTGGCCTGGACCCTCCTGCTAAACAACAGTTATCCTGGCCTGGACCCTCCTGCTAAACAACAGTTATCTTGGCCTGGACCATCCTGCTAAACAACAGTTATCCTGGCCTGGACCCTCCTGCTAAACAAGTTATCCTGGCCTGGACCCTCCTGCTAAACAACAGTTATCCTGGTCTGGACCCTCCTGCTAAACAACAGCTATCCTGGTCTGGACCCTCCTGCTAAACAACAGCTATCCTGGCCTGGACCATCCTGCTAAACAACAGTTATCCTGGCCTGGACCCTCCTGCTAAACAACAGTTATCCTGGCCTGGACCCTCCTGCTAAACAACAGTTATCCTGGCCTGGACCATCCTGCTAAACAACAGTTATCCTGGCCTGGACCATCCTGCTAAACAACAGTTATCCTGGCCTGGACCATCCTGCTAAACAACAGTTATCCTGGCCAGGACCCTCCTGCTAAACAACAGTTATCCTGGCCTGGACCCTCCTGCTAAACAACAGTTATCCTGGCCTGGACCCTCCTGCTAAACAACAGTTATCCTGGCCTGGACCCTCCTGCTAAACAACAGCTATCCTGGCCTGGACCCTCCTGCTAAACAACAGTTATCCTGGCCTGAACCCTCCTGCTAAACAACAGTTATCCTGGCCTGGACCCCCCTGCTAAACAACAGTTATCCTGGCCTGGACCCCCCTGCTAAACAACAGTTATCCTGGCCTGGACCCTCCTGCTAAACAACAGCTATCCTGGCCTGGACCCTCCTGCTAAACAACAGTTATCCTGGCCTGGACCCTCCTGCTAAACAACAGCTATCCTGGCCTGGACCCTCCTGCTAAACAACAGTTATCCTGGCCTGGACCCTCCTGCTAAACAACAGTTATCCTGGCCTGGACCCTCCTGCTAAACAACTCTTATCCTGGCCTGGACCC
>JAJHIY020001841.1:20000-22500 GCA_022114975.2 Lampris megalopsis
GGTGACGTACAAGAGTGCAGGAAAGTGCACACAGGTGGACTATATCTGCTGTAGGAGGCACGATCTGAAAGGGATTGGAGACTGCAAGGTGATGACAGGGAAGAACGTAGCTAGGCAGCATCTGATGGTGGTCTGTAGGATGACTTTGGAGACCAAGAAGAAGAAGAGAGTGTAGACAGAGCCAAGGATCAAATGGTGGAAGTTGAAGAAGGAAGACTGTTGTGTGGAGTTCAAGGAGGAGTTAAGACAGGCACTGGGTGGTAGTGAAGAGTTGCTGGATGGCTGGGCAACCACTGCAGAAATAGGGAGGGAGACGAGACAGCTGGGAAGGTACTTGGTGTGTCATCAGGACAGAGGAAGGAAGACAAGGAGACTTGGTGGTGGAAAGAGGAAGTACAGCAAAGTATACAGAGGAAGAAGCTAGCAAAGAAGAAGGGGGATGGTCAGATGAAGGAAGTAGGCAGGAGTACAAGGAGATGCAGCGTAAAGTGAAGAGAGAGGTGGCACAGGAAAAGGCGTATGGTGAGTTGTATGAGAGGTTAGACACTAAGGAAGGAGACGAGGACTTGTACTGACCGGCTAGACAGAGGAACCGAGCTGGGAAGGATGTGCAGCAGCTTAGGAAGAGATGGAAACCGATGATCCGCTGTGCCGACCCCTCACGGGAGCAGCCGAAAGTAATAGTAGATTTGACATCGACTCTTATTAAAGGCAGCAGAAGTGACTCTGGCCTACCTGAGATGAAGCATCTTGTAGCGGTGACTGGATCAGGCTTATTTACTGACGTCATGTGAGAACGACCACACGGGAGAGTCGAGGTTGCCCGGCAATGATCTGCGGCGGTTCTCAGCTGATGTCCTGCTACGGGTTCTCTGTAGCGTACCCTGGCCAAAGCTGCCTGGCTAAAGTCAGACGCTGGAAGTCGATGTGTTGGTCGCTCCTGGGCAAAGCTGCCTGGCTAAAGTCAGACGCTAGAAGTCGATGTGTTGGTAGCTCCTGGGCAAAGCTGCCTGGCTAAAGTCAGACGCTGGAAGTCGATGTGTTGGTCGCTCCTGGGCAAAGCTGCCTGGCTAAAGTCAGATGCTGGAAGTCGATGTGTTGGTCGCTCCTGGGCAAAGCTGCCTGGCTAAAGTCAGACGCTGGAAGTTGATGTGTTGGTAGCTCCTGGGCAAAGCTGCCTGGCTAAAGTCAGACGCTGGAAGTTGATGTGTTGGTCGCTCCTGGGTAAAGACTGCCTGGCTAAAGTCAGACGCTGGAAGTCGATGTGTTGGTAGCTCCTGGGCAAAGCTGCCTGGCTAAAGTCAGACGCTGGAAGTTGATGTGTTGGTAGCTCCTGGGAAAAGCTGCCTGGCTAAAGTCAGACGCTGGAAGTCGATGTTTTGGTAGCTCCTGGGCAAAGCTGCCTGGCTAAAGTCAGATGCTGGAAGTCGATGTGTTGGTCGCTCCTGGGCAAAGCTGCCTGGCTAAAGTCAGACGCTGGAAGTCGATGTGTTGGTCGCTCCTGGGCAAAGCTGCCTGGCTAAAGTCAGACGCTGGAAGTCGATGTGTTGGTCGCTCCTGGGCAAAGCTGCCTGGCTAAAGTCAGACGCTGGAAGTCGATGTGTTGGTCGCTCCTGGGTAAAGACTGCCTGGCGATACTTGGTAACAGTCAGACGTTGGTAGGCAATGTGGTCTTTGTTGAGTCAGTTCGTCTGGGCGAAAGTCGAACAATAATCTGCTACACTGACTTTAACTGATCCAACTTGGTACCAATAATCTGAAGTAATTTCGTTGGCCGGACTATAAAACCTCCAAAAGTTATAATTTCCTCAGTTGAAAAGAGGTGCAGGACTAAGATCTGTTTCAGAAATAAAACCAACATGTGCTCACCTTGGCGAGGGAAAAACACAACAATACTAAGTATAAGTAGAACATTAGGACAAGACTAAGAAAAACTTAATAACGAGGAAAGACTCAAGACAAACTTAAAAAAGGGGAAAGAGGGGGCGTCTGGGTGGCGTAGCCTTCTATTCCGTTGCCTACCAACACGGGGATCACCAGTTCGAATCCCCGTGTTACCCCCCAGCTTGGTCGGGCGTCCCTACAGACACAATTGGCCGTGGCTTCGGGTGGGAAGCTGGATATGGGTGTGTCCTGGACGCTGCAGTAGCGCCTCCTCTGGTCAGTCAGGGCACCTGTTTTGGGGGGGGGGGACTGGGGGGAATAGCGTGATCCTCCCACACGCTACGTCCCCCTGGTGAAACTCTTACTGTCAGGTGAAAAGAAGCGGCTGGTGACCCCACATGTATGGGAGGAGGCATGTGGTACTCTGCCGCCCTCTCTGGATCGGCAGAGGGGGCGGGGCAGCGACCGGGACGGCTCGGAAGAGTGGGGTAATTGGCCAAATGCAATTGGGGAGAAAAGGGGGGGGGTCTCCAAAAAAAAAGAGGAACAGACTCAAGACTAAAACTGTTCAGAAAGAAGCGCGAGAAGAGTGTTCTGGAAGAATCTAAGAGTCGTG